>NW_019014656.1:934332-946655 GCF_000150535.2 Carica papaya | reverse complement strand
GGTATTTGCACTTTTACAACTCTGTTCTGGCTTAAACTAATGCTTTGACTTTGACGGTGATTGTTAGTATTTATAGTTATCATGGACTTCTAAAGCAAATCTTGAATTTCCATAATTAGTATTTACACTTTTACAATTCTTTTGTCACTGAAACTAATGCTTTGACTTTGATTGTGTTTTTTACTATTTATAGATTATATTATACCTGAAATTTATTGTTGGCAGTGCCAAAAATAGGTCATACTTCACGAAAAGATTGTAAATTAGCTAAACTGGTTAGTACTTTAAGGGGAAAAAAGAAAGCTAAACTAATTAGCAAGTTCAGCTTCCCATGGATTTGTTACTATGATCTTATGGGACAAACTGGTAGTCCCGTTTGATTGAGCATTTTACAAATTGGATTTTTGCTGCATGCTTTTGAGCTTTGCAGATGATTTCAGTTTTGTCATTAAACTGAAATTAAGCCTCAAATTATTATGAGGATGCCATATTTTTCTAAAACATGTTAATATGCATGCTTTGATTCTTTAGTAATTCTTCAAAAAAGAGGGGGATTTTGCTAAGAAAAGGTGCTTTTTCAAAAATCAGGGTTTCTCAGTTGTCTTTATGCCCTGCTTTGTTTGTGAGCTGGAATTATAACACAATCCTAATTTCTTTATAATTAGACTTGATATCAATATGTTCATATTGAAATTATGGGAATTATTATGTTTGATACTGCTGTCAAGAGTTTCCTGAATAATGGTATTCATATCCTAACTTATCTAGTTTGATTCACTTATGATCTTTTGTTATTGGATGTCTGTGACCAATCCCCCTGCCCGATAGTATTGTGCCATGATAGAAGATCTAGGAGTGCTTGTATATACATGCATTAAATTACTGACGATACTCTATTAAAAGCAATAGATTGCTGAGGATATTCTATGATATAGCTAATATTATCCATCTGTGGTTCCTGCTACTGGTACTTCTGCTATGCTTGCTGGATGACCAAAATTTTGCCATCTGTATTCTTCGTGTTGGGTATGATAAGTATTCCTGAAGGGCCACAGCAGAGTTCTCTACCTGTTTAAAATATACTAGAAGTGGATTATTTCTGCTGAAACATCTAGGAATTTGATATAGTTGTATGTTTGAAAGGTGTTTGTAGATGATTGTCTTCTCTCTTGGATGTCTTTACTCAAGTTTTCTTGAGTGACTCTCATAAATTGGCTCAGATTTGACATAAGATTAATGCTCTCTTTAGTGTAAAAACTTGATATACAATAAGCAAATCTTTTTTACACCTAAAAGTTTCTTTGGGAATAGAATGAATTGGTCATTGTAAATCGGAGGAGGAACCCTTGGAAGAGAAAAGAAAGTCAAGCAGAGGAATTATGCAGTGTGACCTTTATGTTATCTTGCTGCAAGGGCATGTTTCTCTTAATTATAATGACCAATGGTTGGAAATGCAATCTATGTTCTTAACCCTCTGACTATAAGCCTAAGCCCCAGTCTATCTAAATAGCTAGCTGTTCAAATACATGCAATCAGAACACAAGCTTGGGCCTTAATTGAATGGTTGCTTTGCTCGTCATTATTTTAGATGGGTGAGATCTGTTTCTTGACTGCAATCCCACTTGACAAGATCTTTAGGATATCTTAATAAAAGTGAATTGCATGGCCTGCTAAATTAATTCGCTGATTGGTGCACTAGATACAGTGGTAATGCTGCAAATTGATCCCTGGAGGTCTTTTATCATCAAGAGCTACCACCTGTCGACATTATGAGATGACTTGATAAGATGAGGCTAGATATTGCATGCTGCACCTTGCGGAGTAAAGTCAGGATTGGCAGCACTTTAACCATATGCATGTAACTGTGAGTTAAAATAACTAATTGCTGAAGGCATTGTTTACTCTTTAATAGTTTTGTACATTATATATTATCTGCTATTGTCTGATTGTTTGTTGATCAGTAATTTATTAATGGCTATTGACTAACTGAGAGCTGCATAGGGATCTGTGAGGAGACCTTGAGCCAGAATGTCTTGTTGAGGTTGATCCTAACGAGAAGTAAATATCTCTTATAACCCAAGATTGGTAGTTTCCAATTGCTTTGGATCATGTGACCTCCTGTTCTGCTTTACGTAAAGTACACATGCAGGTCCTTTTATCAAACCCCATGCTTTTTAGGAATTTTCTCCTCTTGTAATTCTCGAGTCCCTAAGTCTTTGGTGCACTCTTACTCATACGGCCACTTTCACATCCTCTAAGCATCAATCTCTACTCTTTTTAGTCTTAATTTCCAAGGCTGGTTGCTGGTGTAACAACCATGCACACCCTTTTGAAGGTCCAAACGTGGAGTAGAAGCTCTATGCAGATGGATCTTATGAGTTGGGAGAAAGAAATTAGATTTTTCTTCTATTACCATATCTTTACTTATTTAGGGAAATTCAAACGAAGCACTTTTTTTCTTTTGTATTTTAATATGTATATTGTTGAACTTTAATTGTTTTATTATGAAGTTTTATTTCAAAATGTACGTTACTAATGTAAATTTCGTATAAAAAATTATTAAAAAATAAACTATTGGATATTTTTAAGTGGAATTGAAATTAACACATTAAAAATTTTGTTCTAATTGATGGAATTAAAAAGGCACTATCTTTATCATATTTAGAAAAAAAAAATTAGTGTAAATTTTTATAATTTTACAAGAGATTTTTATCATTTAATAGTTAAGATAATTGGTGAATTTTCAAAAATAAAAATCAAGAATGAAGTTCATTTGTTCAAAGCATAGCTTTAACTTAATAAAATTTTGTTAGCCCAAGCTGCGTTGCCCAAGTGGCGCCTTGCCCCTCGGCGACTTTCCATTCTTGAGTTTGATCTCGGTGTTGGTGAAGTGCTTTTGGAAAAACTATACTTCCGTGTACAATCCACGATCGGCATTTGCATGTTCACAAGAGAACCGTAAGCCTAGGGTTGTAATTTAGTTATATATATTGTGGAAAATAATGAAGATCTTGTTTATCAGAAGATGATTAGGCTTTGGAAAGTTTTGAGTGTCAGAGAAGGTTATGAAAGATTTGGGAAGGTGTAGGATCGAAAAGGTATATGGCTTGCGATCCTTTTGCTTCACATGTGGCCTTTTTCACTTACCTTGCGCAACACAGAAGGCATCCATCAATGGCCATGATTGGTCTTAAAAAAACGCTATTATGAGAAACGGATAAGCATCCAACTTTACATTTGTTAATTCAGTAGCAGCATTAGGCCCATTGACCCCCAATCACCCCGACTTCTTGTAATAATATATATCTCCAATGATTACTCACGAATGTCTCTCAGGTGACGGATTTTGGATCAATTAATCAATCGCAAAGAGGTTGGATTAGAATTAGATTTGCTCCTAGTAAACGAATGTCAAAATATCCTAATGAAAGAACTGCAATAAATTCAACATATTTTTTCTTTCAAAACATCTTTAGAATAACTTTGCTAGCTCAACGGAAGAGTCGTACGTTCAATCCGACGTCCAGGTGGCAGGTTTGGAGGCCTAAGATCCCATGCCGTTCTTTCAATCTGCTTTGGTATTTGGTTTCTCTGTTGTCCGTGTAATTGGGAGGCAGAAGATTTTAAGATAGTGGCATATAGATTCTGTCTTTTCCATATGAGCTGTAAGCTTTTGACTGGCTTTTTTTTATTTTATTTCTCTAAGCTTTTGGTAAGGACGAAAGTGCATGATCTCTATAGTCTCTAATATCACGTCTCTACCAATATCTTTCTCTTTATCTACTTACAACTAAAACTAAATAGCACTAGGTAATTTAGGGAAATCTCCCTTCTTGTCGGCAAATAAATAAAAGCATCTCAATTCTACTTTGCAGGTAAATATTTTATTTAATCTTTTTCGCTAATATGTAATTATTGTTATTATTTTTTGTAAAAAATGATAATTTACTCGATCTGTAATATGATATATTCTAAAATCTTTTTTTTTTTTTTTTGTGTTATCTTCTTCAACCAACTGATAAAATGCTCGCTAATTTAGTCAAAATGTGTTACAATCATGTTTTTGTTAATTTTAATACGTTAGTTATATTTTTTCTAATTTGGCCAACAACATAAATCCAATAATGCAAACTTGGCTAATAGGCGTGGGCGAATAAATTCAAATGACATGTCAGTTTAATAATTTTTCTTTTGATAATTCAGACCGAACAATATGATGGTTTCATAATTTAGAAAATCTAAAGGAGCCAATAAAAATTTTCAACTTAGCACTAATTATGTCGCAGGCTGCATGAGGTTGGGTTGCAGCACCGACGCGGTGAAGGCCCCCCAGTGGCAGTGCTGGACAAATGCTACCTTCCGACTACTCTCGATCCTCTTTTGGATTTTCTTTTCCGTTTCGAATTTTAATGCCCCTTCTCTCTACTAAATACTATATAAATTATGTATTAGTTAATTTTGAAAAAAATTACTAACACAAAACGACAACAAATAACTCCTAGCCCAAAAAAGGAGAAGTGAAAGATTAAAAGAGAGGGGAATTGGTTCAAAAAGAAAAGCACCCAGACCCAGCAGCTGGTCCACAGCCTTAATTAATGCCCCTCTTGTAGATTCAGTCTATTTGTATTTATTTTGTTATTCTTCCTAACACCTGAAAAAACCCATAAACTTGTCTCAACCTGATATTATAATAAAACTTTCTTTGGTTTGTAGCTGTAAACATATTTTCGGATCAAATAGATTTAATTAGGGATAAAGTATGATAATAAGAGTGAATTAAAAGCTAAAGAATCAAATTAAGAAAGAGTCTCTTATCACAATCAAAAAGAAAAAAAAAAAAAAAGCCCTGCTTTTCCTTTTCTTCTATCACCATGAGTGGGACAGTTGTTAACAGCTGCACTAATTTTTTCTTACCGACTATAATTAGCACATTTCTTGATTTCTTGGCTTTTCAATAAGAAATCTTATGAATCTTGAATTTAAGTCAAGGATAAGAAATGGGTAAATATAAAAAACACAAATATTTTATTAATTCATAAATAAACAGATTAATTGCTTTGAATTATGGACGGATCAACTAAGGAAACGCTCGTAAGAATTCGTTAAGGCCAAGCAAAAAAAAATTATGTTTCAACAGCATAAATGAGTTAGAATATCGTATGTGATTCACATTTTTTTTTAAATTTTATTTCTGACAGAAACTTAAAATTAAACAAATTAATTTAATCCGTATTTAATGATTATTTTAGCTTTAAATCTCTAATTAATAAATTTTATGAAATTTATTTGTAAAAAATAAATCCGTAATGTTGTATGGAATTGTTAGTGCAACACGGCAGCATTCAAATTTTTTGTTGATAGATGGATCAATTAATAGAAGACGGCCGGGGAAAAATAAAGTTTGTATTTTTATGCAGACATGGGGCCCTGTAAGAGTTAGGTGTATATTACTATAATGATTAATGAAACGCAGAGGTACAAGAATTTGAAGAATTTTTTTTTTTTTTTTTTTTTTTTTTAAATTTTAGTGGAGAATGAGGTGATTTTATTAGAACAAAAAATCTTTTTAAGAAATTGTTTAGATTCCTTCATGGCGTCAAGACTGTTTCCCCTGTTTATACATCCCAGAGACAAGTCCCCACCTTGCTTCAAAAGTTTGTTTCTTGGAAGCCACTCTACACCCTACCATTTCCTTCTCGCTTCATATAAATGCACCCTTCTGAAAGACTATGCCTGTTACATTGAACCCTTCCACTTCAAGCCATCTCTTTCTCATTTTTAAACCTTCTTTTCTTTTTCTCACGTTTTCTTGACTTTCTTTGGCTTTACAGATCTCCATCTTCTTCTTTCATCCAACTGTTCTTCATATTCTTGCGCATGAATAATGTCGTCGTTGAAATTGTTCTAGACTCAAATTAATTGGTTCGATTTGAACCATTTCTTTATCGGTGCATATCTTCTTCTAGTTTCAAATTCGAAAGAAGCAGAGACGAACATGGCAGAATTAAGAAAGTATCCTGATGCGGGTTGTGGCCCTATAACGGGGATTTTCAAGCGGTGGAGCTACTGGCAGAGGAAGTCATCAGTACCTTTCTTGCCTGCAAAGAGTAGCAACGGCGTCGTTTCGAAGCCTCGGAGCAAGCCGCAACAAAAATCCGTTGAGACTGCTCGTCATGAGTCCTCCAATTTGGCTAAACCTTCAAAGAAGCAAGAAGAAAAGTTGACCAGGAAAGCCAACTTAGTGGAACCTCGGATTTCAACTACTTTCCGTCATGAAGGCCACAGTCATAGAAGACTTTCAGATGCCGCTCGAAGCTCATCGTCTTCCTCTTCTTCTTCAGTTCAACAGAGAATGCAACGAACCCATGATTCGCCCAATGAACAGAAGTTGAAGAAAGAGTCTCCGGGTGGCTCGGCAGAGCTTACCAGGATGATGAACACAAATGATCATCACCAACATTCAAATGACAAAAAAGCTCTTGTTCGAGTTACTTCAAGCCACATAATGCTCTTAGGTAACTTGAACACTAACTGTCCTAGTTCAACTCCTAAGACTGTGGATTACCTTCAGAAGAACACGCAACAAGTCACAAGCTGCATGTCTAAACCCAGATACGGACATAGTATACCTGGCATTAATGGTGTCATGGGCAATATAATACGACAACCCAGTGACGAGTTTCAACAATGTCGTGGTCTCATGAGTAGGTTGGATCCAGAAACGTTGAAAAAGATGGGAAATGAAGCATACAAGCAAGGCAGGTTCCAAGAGGCATTGGATTTCTATGAACGAGCAATTGCTCTTGATTCGAAGAAGGCAGCATACAGGAGCAACAAGAGCGCAGCTTTGATTGGCTTAGGCCGGCTTACTGAGGCGGTGTTTGAGTGCAAACAGGCTATTCAACTCGACCCGACTTATCAAAGAGCTCATCATAGATTAGCAACACTTTATATCAGGTATTCATCAGATAGGAGTAGGATTTTGCTTTGTTTAATCTAGAAGGTCTTTGGCCTCACTTATTTTAGAAAAGCAATAATCTGTTATCAGCTTTCTAACAAGTTATATTATTGTGTCAAGCAGACTGGGAGAGGCAGAGGGAGCAATTCATCATTATAAACAAGCAGGCAAACTTTCTGATCGTACAGACATTTCCCATGCTCGAGATCTTCAAGAACGCTTGATTAAATGCAATGAGGCTCGAAAATTAAATGAGTGGAATATTTTGCTGAAGGAAACAAAGTCGGCTATTTACTCTGGAGCCGATTCCGCTCCTCAGGTTAGCTTCTGTTTCTTCATATGTACTTTCTAGAGAACTGTCAGGATTATTCAAATTTCTGTGCATGCTTACTCATGATTCTTTTTCAAATTATTGCATCAAGATCTATGCCCTGCAAGCAGAGGCTCTACTGAAGCTCCATAGACATCAAGAGGCCTACGAGTCGTACCTGAAGGCACCAAATATTAGCATAGAAATTTATATCAAGCTTTTTGGCCTGGCTGTTAGTTCTTATATTCTGATGATTGAAGCAGAAGTTTACATGGCTGCTGGAAGGTTAATGAGAAAAATTCTTTTTTCTTTTCCATTTTGAGTCTGTGAATGACTTAATAAAATAATCTGCAAATCTTGGCTGCCCTAAGCAGTTGCTACAAATTGTTTTGATAATTAGGTTTGACGATGCGGTGGCAGCAGCGCAGCAAGCAGTTCGGATTGATCCAAGCAACAGGGAAGTAAATACAGTGGTTAAGAAGACAAGAGCTGTGGCATCAGCTAGATTAAGCGGTAACTTGCTCTTTAAGGCATCAAAGTTCAGTGAGGCCTGCATTGTATACAGTGAAGGACTAGAACACGGTCCATACAACTCAGTTTTGCTGTGCAATAGAGCTGCATGTAGATGGAAACTAGGCCAATTTGAAAAGGCTATCGAAGATTGCACTGCAGCTCTCGAAGTGCAAGCTTGTTATAGCAAGGCCAGACTGCGGAGGGCAGATTGTAATGCCAAGGTGAAGCTCTGTCCCTTGAAATTCCAAAACATTTTTTGGGTCATTACTTAATGGTTCACTGAATCAATGTAGCTTCTTTTTGTCTTAGTTGGGAAGATGGGAAGCTGCAATTCAAGACTATGAGATGTTGATTAGAGAAAGTCCTGGTGATGAGGAAGTAGGCAGAGCCTTGTTTGATGCCCGAGTGCAGCTTAAGAAACTACGCGGTGAAGATGTTAAAGACATGAAATTTGGGTTCAATATGGTCTCGATCTCCAGCAATGAACGTTTTAGACACTTTGTAACATCACCTGGTAAGTCATTAATTAACACCTCAACTAATTTGCCTCTCTAGTTCTGTGAAAAAAAAGGCCAAACGATTCTTGAATTCCAAGATTCATGTCACCAAGTTCTAGCAGTCTCACATACTCAGAATATGAATAAGTACGAAAGCCAAGAGCTAGTAGTATTGGTGCTAATAGAAAAATTGCGAGCAATACTCGGTTCACAAGTTTTCTGGTTTCTGTGCGTCTGAGAAATCTGAGATAAATATATGTTTGTGTATAACATAAAATCTGTGGTGGAAGAATGGCAGGGATGACGGTGGTATTATTTTGTAATAAGGCCAAGCACAAACAAGTATGGCAACTTATGGAGCAAGTCTGCAAGAGATTCCCATCTATCAATTTCCTCAAGGTTTTGTATCATCTGCTAATTAAGCATCAGAAATCATTTTTATGCCAAGCTTAAACGCCTAATTGAAGAGACAAAAAAAAAAAAAAAAAAACGCACCCTTAAAATAAATGGACAGAAAAACATACAAAAAGAGATTTTTAAATCAATAATTTGATAGATCGAATTGTGATAATGAATACATTTTATGTTAACCATGTTCAGGTGGAGATAGAAGATCATCCATATTTGGCAAAATCAGAGGGTGTGAACTCCGTCCCATCCTTCAAGATATACAAAAATGGATCTCGAGTCAAAGAAATTCCTGGCAACAACCGTGATTTGTTAGAAAGATCTGTTAAATTGTACAGTACTTGAAGATCAAAACAAGGTAGAAAAAAGAACAAATGATTGAAAAAAAAAGGAAAGAAAAAAGAAAAAGAACCCACAAGAAGAAAATAATATATAATTATATAAGTGGGCAGTCTCATCTGGCCGTATGAAATGGCCAGCATTGCAGATAAATGAGAGAATAGATTTAAAGGAAAAGAAAAAATAGAGATTGGGCTTTGCTTGATGACAACTTTTTTCTTTTCAACAAGAAGAAACAAAGAGTAATAATAACAATAATAATAATAATTACTTGTCATTATGCTTGTGATTAAGATTCTTAATTAAATGTTTATGTTGTCCTTTACTCGCTCCATGGCCTACCATTTTGTGCCCACTTACAAGCAGATTACAGGTTTAGAGTGCATAATAGGATTTACCCTCTAATGATAAGATGACAAAAATTCAATCGAACTTTGAGAGAGTAATAATTAAGCAGATTCTGATGTCTGATAGAAATACTGATGTATCTATCATCTATGAGAAAACATGTTATAATTTTAGTCTAGACTATGTCAATTTCTGAACATCTTATTAGATATTTATCTGGGCGACAGTCGAAATAATATCTATTATGTTTTACTAATTCTGACATGGTCGCCAAGTTTCCTACGGAAAAATGGCTGGATCATTTTTAATGTTCCTATTATCTTCGCTAACACGATATCTCTACGATCAACCTCAATAGATTTTTACTCCTGTACAAAAAGAAAAGCAACTTCAGCAAAGCCTTTGTCCGTCTAATTATAATAGCCATTTGAGGCCGGGGCCTGCCTGGATCTGGACTTACCGGGTACAACTCAGGAGTCTGGCTAATGAGCTTTTGAAGGCTGAAGACTAGTTATATGGGCTTCTTGAATCCAAAGTTAGTCAGCTCCAGTCAGATTGACCCATAGAATGGCTGCTTCTTAAGGGCTTGTTGAACGTAAAGTTAGTCAGGTCCACTCGTCAGCATGGCCGCAGGAATGTTTTAATGGAATTTTAACGGTCAAACGAATTAACTTATCCTAATTCGACATCCTCTGTACAACATTATTCCATGTGAAAATATAATATGGGCTTTCAAATTAGCCCAGCATTTATATGGGCTAGTTTAATTGGGCCACTAGCCACCAATTTTTTTATGCCATATACCATTATATGGATGTTGCAAGTAAATTCTACTGTTGGACTTGGGCATTCAAAATCTTAGAAGATCATGAATTTTTTAAAAAAATTACGTAAATATAAAAGGATTTATATTAGTATAATTCTGAAACAAAGATCATGTAAGTACATAAGCAAATTCAGCACAATAATTAATAATTTACATGGCAGCGAAATCTGTCGCAGGGAAAGAAGATCCAGAAGATGTCTGTACATTATGTGTCTCGTGCACAAGTTCAAATGACGGTGACTATGACCAAAACAACCAGAAGTTTTTACTTAAAAGCCAGTGCAGGGCGACGACTAGGTCTAAATTTCCCACTGCACAGAACCCAGATGATAGAAAAGAAAACAAAATCTTTAAAAAACGTTCAAGAGAGAAATGTTTTAAATTGTTTCAGACCCAAAGAAACAAAATTTTTTTTAAAAAAAAAGCAGTGGCCAGGACCATCGTCATCATCTTTTCCAGCTTCGGCTCCTGGATAGTGGATCTCTCATCCCACCAACCACCCAAGTCTCCTTCACAACGTCTGATGAAAATTTGTAGAAATCAGTGTCATACCTCATCACGACTAAGCTCTCTTTCTTCTTTCTCATCGTCTCTTCTTCCATTAATGACTTCAAATCCTTTCCTTTCTTCATCTCTTCTTCCTTCTCTTCTTCAGCATCATCTTCTTCATCTTCTTCCTTCTCTTCTAGCCAGCTCTTTGCTGGGGCAGACCTACACCGCATAAGTAAAAGAGCATTTGGAGGGGGAGCAGCAGGAGTTTCGTGTTCAAAAGCAGAGTCTCTATCATCAAAACCGGACCTCTCTTTCTCTTTCTTCTGACTTTCTTTATTGCTTTGATTTTCCTGTAACACCATAAACCACTTAGAGAATACAGTCCTTGAAGTCTCGTCGTCATTATGATTCTCATGGTTTTCTTGATCATACTCTCCATCTTCTTCGTCTTCGTCTTCATCGTCAGTGCTAGCGATGACTTCCGAATGAGGGAATGCCCCGAAACAACGAAGATCGAAACGAATGCTGCGTAAACATGTCAAGAACTGCAATATTTCCTTCTTGAAACCAAACGCTTCTATCCAGGTTGGCCGCTTCTTGCGTTGCCTGCTGTTGTGAATCCTCTCAATCTCCTCCATGACCGATTGCCAATTCTTGCAGGAGCTAGTCTTGGACCTGACCTTGATCTGCCCAGCGCAGGTGACTTTTGGGGACGTGGGTTCTGAGATTTCTGAACTCATTTGTTTGTTTTTGGCCCAGAGGAGAGGGCTGGCCTGGCCGGCGCCGCAGCCACCCGTTCTGGTGCTTAATTTCTTGAGGTGGTGGTGGCGGCGTTGGGGGTGGTGTGAATGGCGTTTTCTGGGCTCTGATGGCCTGGCTGGGCTGCAAATGGGCTTGGGCATTAGCGCCAAATGGGCTCGAGATGGGAAACATACTAACAAATCTGCACTGGGAGCTGTTCTGTTAGCTTCTCTTCCTTTCATTGTCGATGGTGCTTGATTTCTTCTTTTCTTGGCTTCTTTTTAATCCTCCGGAGGGATTTTGCAACTGTATGCTTCTGGGGCTTATGAGGAGGGATCGGGTGCCATGAAGGTTTCTTCTGCTTTTCAATTGATTTTAAAATTAAATGAAAGGAGAGATAAGGGGACTTTGACAGCTTTGATTGCTGCTACTTTTTAGCCTTTTTAATCTGTGTGTAATGTCTATCTGACTTTACCATCTGTTTCTCTTTAATTTTCTATAACTCCTTTTTTGTCTCTCTGAGATGGGGTCACAAGGGAAGCAACCTTCTTCTTTAAGCCTTTTTCTTTTATTTTCCTTTCTCCTTTTTGCTATAACGTGACCCTTGAGTATTTTTTTCCTCGTTTCCTTCACAATTTCATTTCGAAGGAAGTTCCTCTTCCATCCCTTATGCCAAAATACTTGATAAACAGATAAAGTTAAGTATAACTTTTAACTTTTAATATGTTATCTTAATATGTTCAAAGTTTAAATTTATAGATAAAAAATTTGCAATGGATAACATAATATAACATACTATTAAAACAAAAGCAGACATCTCAATTTACAGAATTTAATTTTTTTTAAAAAAAATACTAACCGATTTAAATTAGAACGAAAAGAATCTTGTGC
>NW_019014656.1:911807-934223 GCF_000150535.2 Carica papaya | reverse complement strand
AAAAAATACGCAAGGTAGTGATGTTATTTCATTATGGCGAAACCTCCACCCACTACATCTTTGCCTTAGCATTTAGACTTTCCATCATTCAAATTAATAAATTCTTATCTTTTATTCTTTCTTTATCTTTTTCAATTATAGCTATAATCCTCATCATTCTAAAAGAATTGAACCTAACTACTTGACTGCAAACTAGGAACCCATTCAAACTCAACCCCCTACTTTCTTTAATCCTGATGAATGATTGATTTTTCCTAAATCAATTCCAATTTTAATGGTCTAAAATAAAAGGGTACCCATAAATTTACTGGTCAAATCAAATAAATCTTTTACTCCCTAGCTTATAGTAAAAAAGGCATACCAAGAATCAAAATCATTGGAAAATATTTGGCTAAAACAGAGAGATATGTGAGAGTAATTAATGTTAGAGGACCCAAATATGTCTCGCCTCAATGGAAATAGAAAACACAGGAAAAGGCAATTAGATAATGGATGAGAGTGTGGCCCAAAAACAACTCTACTTTATTTATTAGCATAACGAAATTCAAGTGGGTGTTCTCTAAATTAAGAGGGTAGAGGGGGGGCTCACAGTTAGGAGCATATGCGAGATGAGCAAGCAAAACCTTTAAAAAGGGCCGGTGAAAATCCAAAGAATCTCTATAAAATCATAAGTGATCTTCCATGGTGGTTATGCATGTGTCTTGTCCTTCCATACAAAAGTTTAAGGGGCGCACACACATGTATATACATATATTGTTTTGACATGTAGGGCGGAGAGCAAATGGTAGGGAAGGCGAAGAAGTTAAAAGTGCTTTTTTTTTTTTTTTTTTTTGTGTGTGAAGCGATGAGTGGATGATGTCAAAACTCAAGATTCCTCCTTCCTCATCATGAGTCCTAGTTGCAGCCTTTACACCCCCCTTTCTTCATTTTCTTTTCTGGAGGAAAAACAATGCTTTACAAGAATATACAGATAAAACTGACTGGTGAATGCGTGAAGTTTCTTATCATGTGCACCAACCTGAAAATATAAAAATGACAAAAGATTCTGTATGGAAAACCCTAATAACATTGTACATTAATTTTTGTTCAAATTTATTATATTTATCATTCGATTCATAAATTTTAATTGATTAGCATTTAAAAATTAATTCGATTTACAATTCAATTCATAATTTGTGGTCAGTATTTTTAATTTTATAATTACTTTAAATATTTTTATTTAAATTTATTTAATTAAAAAAATATCTAATTTATAAGTACTGTAATTAACATATTGAGTCCGACATATCTATCTTTCAAAATAAAAATTTATGAAAAAATGCGTGTTAGATTGAAAAAAAAGACACGAACACCAAACAAGGCTTGCTTCTAAAGCAGAGAGCCACCTTATTTTGGAATCTCTATTAGGTGATGGTGTAACGACCCCGGAAAATATTAAAAAAGAAATGAGTATTTAAATATATCGAATGCGGAAGCGAGATCAAAATTTCATTTAACATCCCTTACACGAAAAACCAAAAACGTACTTAAAATATAAAAGATTAAACTAACTAAGAAAGAAACTCGAAAATAAAACTATGCGTATGACTACAGAGTCTCTAGGCATCCCCTTCGTCGTCCTCCTGCGGAACGGGCTCGGGAACCATGTCATCCTGATCTGAAATGGTTAATTAAGGAGTGAGCTACACTAGCCCAGTAAGAACATCACGATATCTCACCGTCACGGAGATAAAGGTGGGTAAAAAACCACAAAAAGACCAATGGAGCATAATTTACAATAAACTCGTTTATTAACAACAAAACCTTTTATCAATAATAAAACTTTGACCATCCACTTACCTTGGTGGAATTTATGAAAACAATATGAGAAAAACAATAACATTATCATAATCATTGAATAATCTAAGCTGTAAAACATAACACTTATCACGCCTCTTGTAATTCAATCATTGTACAACATATTTTTTTCTCATTTACCAGCCTACTAGTATCCGTGGGGGTCCATAGGGGTTCCGCTACCCGTTAACCTTTAACATTCATAATCAGTTTCCAGGACCGTCCCCATACCCCGTCCGGTATGGGCGCCAAAACCATAAACCTCAATACCCCGTCCGGTATGAGGGTGAAACGGGCCGTCCCCATACCCCGTCCGGTATGGGCGCCAAAACCATAAACCTCAATACCCCGTCCGGTATGAGGGTGAAACGGGCCGTCCCCATACCCCGTCCGGTATGGGCGCCAAAACCATAAGATCTCCATACCCCGTCCGGCATGTGAGACCACAATCCCGGTAGGGTTCCCTACGGACCCGGTCCGTCCACCATCTCCCAGGATATCTAGTCAGGCTGACCCCATCATACAATTATCAGTCTACACAATCTTTCATTTTCCTTTTCCTCAATAAGCATCATCAATTCACATACAAACAAGCAAACAGTAGTTCATGCCAAACAGACAACATACAGTATCAGTTCTTCAGTCATTCAACCCATAATTAATAAAACAGTAATATATGCATTCGAAATTATAAAATGAACACATCAAACCCCATAATGCATTTAAAGCTGTAAAACAGTGTAAAACATGCCAAACAACAGTAAATCATTAATCACACTAGACTCGGGCTCCATTAGCAACCTTAAGCAATTTCACACATGCGTTAATTCAAGAAATACCGTTTTATCATTTTGAACTTTAATACCGTGATAGGAAATAGAGTGAGGGGTCCTTACTTGTTTTCGGGATCCGAATACGATTCACAGTGCGCCTGCAGGCTGTCCCTAATTTTTCCCTGAATTTTTTCCGGGGAACTGAAACACGCTAACAGTACCTGCACGGGTTCCAAAAAAAATCCAAATTAGGCCCAGGGCCTCTTTCGGCCCAAATCGCAACTCCGGCACGGCGGCTCCGCCGTGCTCCGGCGACGGCGCCGCCGCTGGCGGCGGCGAGTCGCCTCGGGTTGACTGTTTTCGGCCGCTTTTGGCCGAATTCGGCCACACTCGCATTGGTCCTTGTCAGAAAACAACCCTAGGGCCCTCGGGGGGCCAAAAAATCACGGAAAAGCGGAGCTTACCGGCGGCGGCGCTCTCGGGTACGGCGACTCTCCGGCGAAGTTCGTGTTTTGGTGATTTGGCTTCGGTCAACCTGTAGAGAAAAGAATGGTGATCACGGTGATATAAAAATTGCATCGAACGGAGGCCGGGAAGGGCCTCGTCGGAGGCAAAAACCGAGAGGGGGCGCGGCGGTGCCGCTGGGCTTCGGCCGCGTATTCCGGCCGTTTGGCCGGGATTTCGGCTTCGATTTGGCCATATGAGGAATCAGTGGGGAAAAACGAGTCGGGGGTATGAAATTTACCTCGATCGGCGGTCGAAAATTTCCCCGGTGCGGCGGCGAGTGGCGGCGGGTGGCGGCGGTCGGCCTCTGGTTCGTCTTCTCCGGCGAGCGGCTGGCGGCTAGGGTTTGTGGTCTGGTGTGGAGGTTCTATTTATAACCCCTTGCCTTTTGATCACAGCCGTTCATTTTGATTGAATCTGGGCCGTTCGTTTTTGATTGAATCTGGGCCGTCCGTGCGATTGAATCTGGGCCGTCCGATCGCGTGATTGATCTGGGCCGTCGGATCGCACCCACGCGGATCGCCAACGTGGCTCCTTTTGGAGTGACGCGGTCTTGCCACGTGGCAGGCCCTGGTTGGCCGGGACTGCTGACCGGGCCTGCTGACGTGGCTGCTGACGTGGCCGCCCTTTTTTTTTTTTTTTTTTTTTTTTTCTCCTCCTTTCCGGGTGCTACAGATGGATTATTTAAAGCAGAGGATTGGCGATTAAGAAAAGACATGCAACAAGGACGGCTGTTCATAATGCAACCCATTGTTAAGACATGATTAAGAATGTGGGAAGCTACATCTAATGATTTTGATCAATCATTAATCAAGATTTTTAATTTTGTTTACTTTCAACTGATGATTTTATATGACTAACTAACAATTCTTATACATCTTCTCAGCGGCATGCAGCCTATCTTCAGACCTCTGCCGCCCGCAATTTACCCACCCAGCGAAGACCCTACAAGCAGTTCTTTAGAAATCATGGCTCCTGCACGCTCCAAACTCTTCTTTACATAATTACATATTACTGCTTTGCGTAATATATATATATATGTGCATATATCTTCTACCACACTATATATTCTGAGTTTATAGAAACATTTTGTTGTAATTACACGAAAATACTAATGTAAAAACTGAAAGTAAATTTTTTTCGAAGTAAAATAATACTGCTCTTTTTTAAGTGAAGATTTCGTTATAAAAAGTTGAATTTTTTTATATGAATTCAATCAAAAATAAAAACTAAACAAAAACCGATTTTTACAAAAAAAATTTCTGAAAAATTTAGAATTTAAGAACAAAAAATGAGAGGCAACTTGTATAAGTTTTTTATACAGGTTGCAAAGGAAAAATCTTATTGAAAAGAAATGCATAGGTGAATGGTAAAGCGCAAGGTAATGGGCTTAAGAAAGTTGGCACAAGGTAATGGGTTTAAGAAAGCTGACACTAGGTACTGGGCATGACGAAGTGAGCTGAACCCACACTAAACCAGAAAGAATATGTGACAGAAAGCCCACTTCCATGACTAAATGCATCATGATCCTTGCTTCATCCTGCTCCAGGGGACCAGAAAGGCAGACAGAAACCCTAGAACAAGTGTGATTTGGGGGAAATTTTTCCAACCTTCAAATTGCAGGGTCAAGAGGAGTTTCATAGAAGATCTGTAAACTTTCCTAGCCACAGGCAAGGTTTGATTTCTTATCCGTCTTCTCAGCATTGTATGATTACGTAGTAGCTGTTATTCTAAAACCTCAATTTAGCCCTCCTTCCGCCAGCTATGGTTCCCCGTGTATATATAACTCTTATCTCACTCTCTCTCAACAATCCTTCGCATCTCCGCAAACCTACTATCTTTTACTCATTATCTCTTCGCCTATTCTCTTCCTCGCGACCCAGGAAATCGGATTCCGCCGTCGCTCTATCAGATTATTTGATTAGTCAGCATCATTTTTCCCCTGAGATAGCTCTGAAGGCCTCATCATCTATTCATTTTGTCAAAAATCCGAAGCGTTCGGATTTAATTCTATCATATCTCAGAGAAAGTGGGTTTACTCAATCCCACATCGAGAAACTGGTTATAAAAGCACCCCGCGTCCTAACCACCAGACTTGACGTTACCATCAAGCCCAAAATCAAGATTTTCCAGGAGTTTGGTTTTGACTCCTCTGAAATTGCTGATATAGTGTCATCTGATCCATGGATCTTAGGTAGAAGTGCCAATAATCAGCTAGGGCCGTCCATTTCAGCGCTAAAAAGCGTCTTGGGATCTACTTCGGGCCTTCCTACCTTGTTAAAAAGATGCGGTTGCTTTTTGAAATATAATTTGGAGAAGACTCTGTTGCCCAATATCTTATTCTTGACTAGTTGTGGGGTTAGTTCTTCACAAATTGTCAAGTATCTGTTTAATTTCCCAAGATTTTTCCTTCATAAGCCAGAGAATGTCAAGGATTTTGTCAGAAGGGTTGATGAAATGGGAATAGATAGAAAATCCAAGAAGTTTCTGGCTGCAACAGTGGTGATGAGTTCAATGTCTGTACAAAGTTGGGAGCTCAAGTTGAAGCTTTTTCAGAATTTGGGGTTAAGCGAAGATGATATTATGTTTGTATTTAGAAGGGTACCTCAGGTTTTCTCTATATCCCGTAGGAAAATTAAGGACGTGATCGAGGTCCTTCTATGCAAGGGAAAAATGGATATTTCTTCCATAGTTAACCATGCAGAGTTGCTCATTTGCAGTGTAGAAGGCAGGCTTAAACCACGGTTGGAGGTTTTTGAGATTCTTGAACGCAAGAATTTGTTAGCGAGAAAACCTAGGCTGACTTCACTTTTCAAGATTTCAGATAAAATGTTCTTAGGCAAGTATGTGCTTCCATATTCGGATGAACTTGGAGATGTTCAATGGCTAAAAGGGGTAAAAATAAATGAATAACTTACTGTTCGGTTTGGAGGCACATCAACAGGAAGATGTTACAGAGAGACTTGTGGTCACCTATGTTCTCTGGAGAGATCATGAAGCAGCTCAAGGGGGAAAGGATATCAACTTTTAGAGAGTTTAAAAGGTGCTAGAAATCATGGCTTGTGTTTAGGTAATCTTTCTGAGCTACTTCGTGAAGATAATCATTTATTTGGGAAACAGTAAAGACCATTTCTGGAAAATTCTACAATGCCTTGGTTCGAAGTACAGACACCATACCTTGATTTGTGTTATTGTTAAATTAAGTAAAAACAGATCTTAATTCTTGGTTCATTAAATTTGTTGAACAGTTGAAATTTGATTTTAGAAATCTAATCATAAAAACAGATCAGCTATACCTCGATCTTGGGTATATAATTTTTTTTTGGGAAAAAAGCCTTGAGTGTATAATTATTTGGATAGAACTTGTTATAGTTCTTAAGCAAAGCAGTTGAATATGTTTTAACAAAGAGGGCCCATGTTCATGCTTTAAAACCAATATATTCTTTAGATGCATCATAACAAATATAAAATATTTCTACCTGTAGTTGTGATGATTGTGTTTATTTGTTAACCTGTATTCATTTAGGACTACAGGGACTCAGAGTGTTACTTATTTGACAGCAGCCATTTGCGGCATTAATTTTTAGTTGTGATGCGTATCATTTGTTCCTCAAATTATTGTTGTTACACTTCATATAAGTTTTGCTTATAAGTTATAGAGCTAGACATGACATATTTTCCTTCCTGTCTGTGTTTTGTGTTTATTCAACTTAACCACTTGGGCGTGTCTTATGGCCAAATCCCAATCACTTTCTATTCTAACGAATATAATGCTGATAAATCATTGGCGGGATGGTGCTGTAATTTTAGATAGCGTCTGAATGTTAAACGAAATTTTATGCTCAGAATCATTCACTTGAAAATAAATATGTATTTAGAGAGGGTGGGACACAGGTAAAAATGATAAAGCATCATATATGGTCTCTTCCGAAAGAAACTACCACAAGTATTGAATTTGACAGGAGATGTAGGGCTCTTGGTAGCCTGAAACCGAATTTGACATGAGCTTACAGAAAAGGGGTTGAATTATTGAATTAAGTACATTATTGTTGTCCGCCATTTGATAGTTTGTTTTATTTACCTGGTTTTTCTGCTATTGAAGAAAGTATTTGCACTTTACAGAGCAGAAAACTTATATATGCATGTGCAAAGCCATCCATTATTGATCCAACACCTGGAACTCGTCTGTCTTTGATATGATTAGAAAGTCAACTATAATCACATATGTCTTCATAATTTGCTGGCGAACAAAACTGAAGGGCAGGGTTCTGTTTCAGGCGTGGCAATACCAAAGAAACCAACCGTTTCATCCTTGTGAGGAAGAGATAGTAAGTTGATGGAAATGGCTGGTGTATGTAGGGCGCATGGTGGTGATGGGTATCAGCACTGATGACGTTGCCATGAAACGAAAGATGAATGTATTCGGAATAAAATGATCAATCTTGAAACAAGAATATCAAGAAATTCCCTCAAATGTTTTAAAAATGTATAATATTTGTCTTTGATAGATTAGTTTAAATGTGTTGAAGCTGGCCTTCATATACCATTATAGGCTAGTAGTAGGCTAGCGCATAAGCACAAGTACTGGAGTAGAACCGACTGAAGCTACTTGGCTTGCCATTTACCCTTCTTTAAAACATGGTAAGAGGCTTGGTGTGAATGGATGAACTATGAACGTAGATGTATAAGGATAAACACTTGATCAAAGGCAAAAGCAAATTGAAATTGAACAATGACGAACCTTGTTAGCAACTGCCCATAGAGACAAGAAGCCATACAAATATAGTATATTATACATGCATAGATTCAGAAAATCCAACCCAAAGATGTAAACAACACTAGAAAGAGTTCATTTCCAAAAGGTAACTCCTACTGCTAAGCAAAGCCCGTACGACCTCTCCGTATATTCCATCCTTGTCATCTCCAAACGCAACCAACGCAAGCTCAGCGTCTCCATCGACCTCCACGTCACAATGGGACCCACCACCATCTTTCATGGCAATCGGTCTCACCACCACGAGTGTCGCACCTTCCACCCACACCCCACACTTGAGCTGTAGCCTTGGCTCGTGTCGCATCCGCATCCTCACGCACGGCACCACCGTCCTGCTCCTCTCCCAACCCAACTCATCCTCCCTCACCTCACCCGCGCCCTCACATTCCTCCTCCCTGCACTCTCTTAGCCCTTCCTTTTCCATCACCACTGTCCCCTCACCTTCTCTGTCCTTCAAGGTCACCCTCTCCATCTCTCTGTGCCCTTTCACCACCTCCTTCAACAGGAAGTGCCTCGCCGACGCCGCTATCAACGTGCTTATCGTCCACACCACCCTCGTCTTCAGCCCTACCGCGAACTCCGTGTCGCCTTCGTTGGGAACCGAATATCCCGACCCACAGACCCTTACGGTGCGTAAACCCACGATCACGCAGCTCTTCAGAGTCCTCCCGAACTCCGCCTTCCATTTCACCACGGCGCCTTTCTCCAACCTAAGATCACCCGCGGGTAACTCGACCTCCAGGCGCCGGATCCGGTCGAACTGCGACAGAATTTGAGCCGGGGAATTCTGCGATTGGGATTTGGATCGAATAGGGTGCGCGGGCTTCGGGGAGAGAAGCAGGTCGTGGAGGGACTTGAAGATTGTTTTGAGGAAAGTGAGGAGGACGGAATCGGAGTCGGACTCGGGCGAGATGACACAATCAACCCGAAGGAGAAGCGAGTCGGCTTGAGGGACGAGCGAGTTGAATCGTTTCGAAACGGATCGACACCGGATCAAGGTTTTGATGTCGGAGACCGAGTTGAAGATCAGGAGAATCAGCGAGTCCGGAAGTCGATCAAAGCCGTCCATTTCTGCGAATCAAGGGTTTAACGTAATGTAAGCAAAAGAAGCAAGAGTCTCTTTGTCCGATGATCAGACTAATGCGTCTTTTCTTTTGCTTTGCTCTTGTCTTTCCTTGTTTTTTTTCCCCCCCCCCCCCCCCAGGAAGAATGACGAATTAAGATGGGGAAAAGGGCAAAGCGAGCTTTAAGGAGTTGTACGTTTGACAATTGACCAGGGTGCTGGTGTGGCCCGTGCAGTGGATAATCATCGCCGGCGTAGGGAAATTTATAACATGCTGCAGCATAGTAAATGTACTCATCTTTTTCAGATTTTTTGTTCGCAAGCTGGTCTCATGTCACCGACGGTCGGTTTTACTTTTGTCACAGACCGGTTCATGAACGTAGGATGTGATGCAGACTAGTAAGTTTGACAGTGACGGATATATAGTTCATAGCCAGTGTCTGATTTAGAAATTCGTCTTTGATTTTGTTTTAGAAAAAGTAGGAAACGACATCAATGCTTGTTGGTTTCAATTGAATGGTAAAAAAATCAGAAATAAGACCAAACCCGAATTATTCGAATCCGGTAAATTAATATTTCTTGGTTAATATTATTAATAAAATAAAAATCTTAAATCGTTGACCGTAATAAATAATATGTGTCTTGCTGTAAGCGTAAATCATTAAATTTCAGATTTTAGCGTAGATGATGGATCATGGAGATCAATGGACATATTCTTTTTTATTTCCAACTCTACAATTTTATTTAATTTGATTTAATATTTTCATGAGATAAAGTTATCCCTTGAGTTTGAAGCTCTAAAATCAGTTTAATTTAGAACTTATTTATTTAATTTAATAATTAAAATTAAAATCAGTTCAAACTCAAACTTAGATGAAATGACAGGGAAGTATCACTCTCTCTTTTCAATTTCTACTTTAATAATACACAATGGATATATTCTATTTATTTTATTTTTTAATTAAATTCGTAAAAAAATAATTAATAATAAACTTTTCTATCAAATAAATAATTAGTTATTGACCAATTGAGGAGGTAATACCAAGAAATTAAGTTAGCTATTAAATATATATATGTGTATATTTGAAATGTAATAATAATAATAATGTCCAAATAAGCCTACTCGAGGATTGAAGAATTAGCTAAAGATTACATAAGACTAGTTGATTGGATTGTCTAAATTATTTATTCAAAACATGTTATGGTCGTGTAATTCTTTATTCACACACAACTTGGTTGAACCCCAAAATTAATAGTTGCACGAATTTATTGATTAAAAAAAAAAAGTAGAGATTTGTCAAATTCAGCATCCTCTATACTCTGTAATTTATAAGTGTAAATAGGTGTGAATCTATGGCACAGCTCATCCAAGATTGCGACTTTGCGTCGGCTTTTATTAATCATAATAAGTCAAAAACCATTAAATACAAGACAGAGAGAATTAGAGTAACTCCGGATTTAGATTTTTTTTTTTTAGCTTAAACAAAAATCAATCATTTGACATAGATTGACACCAAATTATTGACCAGTGGCACTCGAACCAAACTAATATAATGGTTGGTCACTGGAGCCTTTTTTCCATCTGCTTTTTTCTTGGATAAAATGGTTCAAATATTTTTGTACTTTCTCAATTCTTTGTTCTTTCGAAATTAAGTGCAGGCCCAAAAAAGAAAAAAAAAAACAAAGTGCCTACTTTTCTATCTCTCCAGCCAACTGTTCTACAAATAGAGATAAGTTGAGAAGCAAATTGAAAAGAGCTTCACACTAAATCAATTTAGAAGTACTTCTCCAGCTACATATGCGACATGGACTATCAATCAACAGAACTCACGAAAGCTTACTTTCATGATATTTTCTCACCGACCACTCTCTATGAGCTCTCCATCAAAAGAAATAATTGAAAAGCCACCCTTCCCGTCTTCCAAAGGGATATTCACAAGAAAAGTGCAGTTAAGAGTACAGATGACTGATAAAACTGAGACACTAGGCATCTAGCAAATATAGATGAACTACAAAATTAGTCTCAGATTGTGATTGTAGAATCCAATCTGTCAACACCGTAGACTTCGTCCTTTGTTGGGTTCCCAGTTGCCTGTTTTACCTTTTCCTCCCAATAGCCAATTTATTAACAGATACTCACGAGCAGGAGCAGCTACATCAATTGAATTTACCAAGTTCCATTTTCTTCTTGATTGCCTTTTGACCATGGTATATAAAAGAATCTAGTATTCCAGAGACGGTGAAAACACCTATATGCCACATTTACCACAGACAACCACAAAAAAAAAAAAAAAAAAAAAAAAAAGATAATTAAAGAACTGATCAATAATTAACCAATAGCCATTCTTTTAGTTACATGTAAGTATATAAAACATTAATTTATAGAAAATTATGCACTGCTGATGGCAATAAGGGAAGGAATGAGACTACCTCCAACTATGGCGCAAACATTTGTCAAGAAGTGTAAGAATGACACATGCTCCTCTGTGAAAGTCACCTGCAAGATGCAGATAAATTTTAATAAATTAAGCAAAACAAAAACGAAAATCATTCAGGGAATTTCATGTCATGAGGATCAGTAATATGCTACCTTGATCGGAGACAAGTCATAGAAGAAAAATACTCCTGGTAGAGATTGAAGGCGACCTACTTCAGCATTCTTAAAATGTTCTGTTACAGAGAACTGCAAAGGGCAATTGGTTTATCTTATGGAAAAATGCAAGTACAAAAAAACTATGAGAAACTGAGCTTGTGGAGATTTGATCGTACCTGATTTGACTGAATTGTATGTCCACTCACATCTGTGTACACAGTAGGTACAACCTGCAAAATCATTCTTTTTCCACTTAAACATACTCACAAATTTATCCCTCTAATAAAAATCTCTGATGATTTTGAGGCACAAATAAAGCAGAAACCAAACTCCCATGAAAAGGAAAAAGTGGTTATCATTTCAAATAGAAAAATTGATGGATATAGAAGCACAAACATCACACCAGAATGCTCCTCTCAATAAATCTGCTCATATAGAAAAATAAAACATAAAGCTAATAAAAGCATTTGTCTCCAATTCTTTATTTCAAGCTCAAATCGGACAAGCTTGTGTCTGCGCATTTACCACAAACTGAGTAGATAATAGACACTAGAGGCAACTTCTAGAACAGATTACCCACATGATTCTCTACTACATTCAACTTCAGCACTCTACATAAAGGCACAGCAAAGCATTTAGCATAAACAAGAAAGATCAGGAGCAAAACATAAAGGGAGAAACTTGCAGCATGTTAGGAAATACTGAAATTGGAACCATATAGCAATTAAGTATAGAATTCAAGACATATGCAACTTGAGTGAAAATCAATTTGGAGAAAAAACTTAGCAGAATCCATGGAACAATGCGATAAAGGTGGATAATGAAAGGAACTTATGAAATGCAACTATCAGAGAATAAAGAATATCATGACTTTATAGCCAAGTGATGAACTAGAAACATGCATCAAAAGAACATACTGTTTGCCCACAAAACAAACCTTGATAAAATATTGATACATCCCACTTGGCGTTTCTTGTGTCCAGTGTACACTGAAGAGTAAGAGAGTCAAAAATAAGAAAAAGAAAGTCATGTATAAACAGGTTGTGTCCACATAAGGTATTATTGATTCCTTGCTCAAACCAACAGTTCCAAGTAATAGTTTCATCATTTCCAAATCCGAACTCAACCTCTTTATAAATGGATTGATCTATATCTAACAAAGTGGACTATAAATACTAACTTGAAACCTATTAAATGTGTGTAATCAATTTATAAAATAATCATGATGTTCTTGATCAACTCAGATCGTACTTGAACAATTTAATTTTTTATTAAAAAAATAATACAATAATTATTAAAATATCATAAAAGTACAAAAATTGCATTTCAAATTATCAATTACTTGAACAATATAAACATGAAATAATTCTATAAAAGTAATACCACTAAAAAATATCATTGTTTGTTTTAATGTAATCCGTTGCATCAAATTGCTAACACTGTGAACAAGGGAGGATTTATATCAATATGCTTGAGGGAAAAAGTAAAGAAACAGCCATATGAAGAAAAAATTACCCATCAAGAGGATTTACAACACCGGGAAAATAATCTCCAAAAGCCAATCTATTGATTTTGTGACTTATCTGTAGCACATAAAATTTTAATAAGCTGGATTGTATAAAAAATATAACAGTTAATTCAAAGTAACAAAAAGGAAAGGATCCAATCTTACATTAAAACTGTCTTTTTGAAATGCCAACAGATCATGTACATGGACACCTGACTGCTGAAAGCTTTTCCCAGGAGCAAAATGAAAATTCCCAGCCACCTTGTTGACTTCCAAGAACCCGTATATATTACATCCTTCACCTTCTTCATCCTTAATCCTTTGCAGAAAACCTTCTCTTTTGCACTAAAGGTATAAACAGCAGAGCATTACACAATTATAATTCTAGCTAAACATTGCCATTAGCAAATGTCTCAACATTGAGATAAAGCAAGACAAGCTGACATTTGCTTGAGTGAAGACAGAAATGAATACCATCATTAATAATCATCAATAAAGCACAAGATTAACCCTGAATATGGGGCCATTTTACCATTAAAAAAAACGCTACACAAATAATACAGCTTACGAACTATTCACCTAGTTAGATCTTTTGTTAAGATATAGTAAGACAAACAACAAGGGATTCTTCCAACATACAACACCAAGCCATTTTCATGTCATGCATTTTAAAAACAATCTGCATCATATTAAATGGCCACAACAATATCATCAGAGTAACCATTCCGTTCCTCAATGGTTAAGTATCAGGTTTTCAACCCCAAGGCCATGGGTCTAAAGGAGGCGAGAAAAAGAGAACCAATTACCAGCAATTACGCAGAATATTATACAGACTCAGGTGACTAAAATACTAAGAAAGGTGTAACTTCCTTATAAAACTCTTATCCTATAGCGGAGATATTA
This sequence comes from Carica papaya, assembly GCF_000150535.2. Next base: position 920,270 of record NW_019014656.1, on the reverse strand, counting down.
CCACATCTTCCCTTCACATACTTACAGCGTTTATTAAATGCTCAGTTACAAATAATTTAAGTCATCTAACTGCTTTTCATTTTCAAAATTTTGACATAGGACATGTGTAGACCAGCAAAATATTGATTTCAGCAAATTTATTTCATAACAAGTATCAAAAAGATTTTACTTCCAGAAAACAAATTTAGACAAAGGCTTAGTAGCTGACAGACCTGGTCAATTAAATCAGGATTTGAGAGTGCCCAACCTTTCTTTCGATAAGCTTCACGCACTTCCTCACATGAATTGCAACAATCCTCATCTGTCTGCAGGAAAAAAAAAGTAAAATGAGAAGAAAAATTAGCAAATATTCATAACTAGAGAAAAGATACATTTTCAACTTCCTAATGCCCATTTGTTTTAGCTTCAATTGATGCTTTGAGACTAAAAAGCTGAAGCAAAAACAACTTTTAAAAAATAGAGCTTTCAACAATTTATTCTGTTTGTTGGTAATTGTTATTTTTATAAGTTCTGACTGGCACAGATTTAAAGGAAATAAATCATTTATTTTAACTTGTGATAGAAAAAGCTCAGAAATAATTTATTTTACTTATCATTTTCCTAATGTACTTACTGTTGGAAACCAAAACTGCACTGAATAATACACCCTTGGTACAAGACCCTGCCTTTGAACTGGAAACTACAAAAGGTATGCTTTTGTGACTCCTTTCTAGTAGTAGATTGGGAAGATATTATGGGATCCTTGGCACGGATTGGATGAAGAAATATATTTCAGTTTCCTTTGACTTCCTTCACAAGCAAGCTTCCATTACCAAAGGAAGCCAGAAGGTGCAGATTCAGGGCGTCATGGGAAGGAAAGATGTTTGATCCCTCTCCACAAAGAGGCTAGCTAGATTAGTGCACAAAGAATGGGAAAGCTGCCACAATATCTTATGTTCCCTGGAATTTTCCACAACCACCACAGCCTCAAGTTTACAAAAATAAGTGCTATACAGGAGGATCTTGATGTGGTACTAAGAAAATATAGAGACATTTTTGAGGAAACAAAAGGGCTACCACCAGCTCGTGAATATGCTAAGAGGTACCTCTTGTATGTTCCCTGGAATTTTCCACAACCACCACAGCCTCAAGTTTACAAAAATAAATGCCATACAGGAGGATCTTGACGTGGTACTAAGAAAATATAGAGACATTTTTGAGGAAACAAAAGGGCTACCACCAGCTCGTGAATATGATGAGAGGTACCTCTTGTTTCCAGGGGCACCACCAATGAATGTTAGACCCTACAAGTATCCTTATTTTCACAAAACAGAAAGTGAAAGGCAGGTGAAACTGATGCTAGATAACCCGGACATCCAACTAAGCCATAGCCTCTTCATGCACCAGTACTCTTGGTTAGAAAGGACTGAAGCCGGAGATTCCGTGTAGACCACCGCCAACTTAATGCAATCACCATGAAGGACAAATTTCTCATACCAGTGATTGACAACTTGTTGAATGAGCTTCACAAAGCCACAACTTTCTCCAAAACTGACACAAGATCTGGGTATCATCAAATAAGGGTGAAGGCAGAAGACGCGAATAAAACAGTCTTTAGAACTCACCACGGACATTTTGAGTTAAATGTGATGTCATTAGGTCTAACTAATGTGCCAACTACTTTTCAATCTCTTATGAAATATGTGTTAGGCCTATATTTAAGAAAATTTGTCCTAATGTTTTACGATGAATTCTAGTTTACAGCCACACCATGGGGGAGCATCTCTCGCATGTGGACACCGCTTCCTCAGTTCTAAGGCAGAACCAGTTGTATGCCAAGGAATCCAAGTATTGCTTCATGCAGAAGCAGATAGAACACTTGGGCCACTGGATCTCTGAAGCAGGAGCAAACTGATTCCAGCAAGGTAGAAGCCATGCTAACCTGGCCACAACAAACGTAAAGGCTTTGAGGGAATTTTGGGCCTTACAGGTACTACCATGAATCTGTCAAGAATTACAGTGAAATAAGCAAACCCTTAACAGAGCTGCTGAAGAAGAACATTTCCGGCTGGAATGACGAAGCAGAGGCAGATATTAAGAAACTTAAGAAGGCCATGCCAACAACACCAACTCTAGCATTACCAAACTTCGACTAACCTTTTGAGCTGGAGACCGATGTGTGTGCCGAGGGCATCAGGGCAATACTAATGCAGCAAGGGAGACCAGTGGCATTTCTTAGTAAAACATTGAGGCCCAAACATGAACTACTGTCCATTTATGAGAAGAAAATACTAACTATCTTCATGGCAATGAGTAAGTGGAGGCATTGCCTAGAAGGCAGCTCCTTTCCCATCTGCACAGACCAGCAAAGCATAAAACACATGTTGGAGAAAAGAATCCACACCTTTATTCAGCAAAAAGGCATTCTCAAGTTGTTAGCAATGAACTACTCAATCCAATATAAAGGAGGTAGGGATAACCGTGCCACAGACACTGTCCAGAAGGGAAACACCTGAGGAAGGGGTGGCTCACAGCTTCACAGTTATGATGATTCCTTCATGGGTCAAAGAAGTACAGAGTTTTTACGAAAATGATGAGCAAGCAGGGAAAATTCTCACTGAATTGCCCATCAATCCTATGGCTAAACCCTCTTACTCTTTTGAACAAGGACTAATAAGGTACACAAAGAGAATTTTTGTACGAAGAGGAGGATGCTTGAGAGAGCAACTGCTACAAGCATGCCACAGTTCCCCACTGGGGGTCAGAGGCACCTACCACCAGGTGAAGTAGCACTTTTCGTGGCCTAAAATGAAAGAACAGGTGATGGAATAGATAAAGAACTGTGACACTTGTCAAAGGTGCAAGGGAGAGCACGTGTCCTATCCAGACTTACTACAGCCCCCCGAAATTCCCGCTTAATCATAGACCCATATTACCATGGATTTTACCACATACAGTATTTTATAGCCTTAGCACACCCCTTCACGGCGCAAAGGTCGCTAGGCTTTTTCTGCACAATATTCACAAACACCATCGAATGCCATGATCAAGTATGACCACTTGAGATGAGATATTTACAAGTAAGTTTTGGCAAGAACTAATGAAAATGATGGGCACAGAATTAAATTACAGCACAGCACACCACCCATAATCACTGCTTGGAATGCTACCTAAGGTGCATGGTTTTCAGAAGACCGAAATCATGGGTCAAGTGGCTGAGTCTTGCTGAATGGTGGTACAACAGAACCTATCATTCAAGCCTCAAGATGTCCCCTTTCTCAGCCTTGTACAGGTACCCTTCACCTGGAGTGGCAAGAACTCAGCTTTGGGGCACAAGCATTGGAGTAATGGATGCAATAACGGCAAGAAATTAACAGAATTATTAAGAAGCAACTAGTGGAGGCCCAGAACAGTGCCAAACAGTATGCTGATGCTAAAAAAATAGAAAGGAGTTTCCCAGTTGGAGACTGGATCTTGCTTAAATTATAGCCCTATAGACAGTTTTCTGTAGCAGTTTGCAGCTATCTCAAATTGGCTCCAAATTCTTATGGGCCTTCTATGGTAGATCAAAAGGTAGGTACTGTCGCCTACAAGCTCAAATTACCTGCCAACAGTGCCATATACCCTGTTTTCCACGTCCATACTCAAGAAATATGCTGGGGAGACACCACAAATTCAAAATCAGTTGCCACTCATTGACTCGAAGGACAAATTCAGGTGGAGCCTGAACTCATTCTGCAAAAGAGAATTATTCAAGGTTGAGGCAAGCCAGTTAAGCAGGCTCTTGTGAAATGATTAAACACAGGACTAGACAAGACTTCTTGGGAAGATTGAAACTTTCTTAAAGGACAATTTCCACAGTTGAACCTAGAGCAAAATGTTACTTTTTAAGGTGGGGAAGGTGTTAGGAAACAAAACGGCACAGAATAAATGTAAAGTTTCCTAGTGGTTATTTTGCCTTTATTTTCTTTCCTTTTTAAATTTTGGAATTGGCTCTTAGCCGTTAGCATTGTACTAACTCGTATAGGTGCCAGCTATACTGTACCACAAAGTTGGTTATTTCCTATCCAATCATAGTCCTAGGATATTACCATATAAAAAAGGTATGACTAGACTGTAGAAGGCATGAGAATATTATGGATCCAACTTTCTATTTCTCCCATATAATTTCACTCCAATCCTTCTTCTATCTTCTGTCTGCTGCTTTTCTCTTCCCCAACTTCCAGCTCAATCTTCACACAGAAATCCTAACTTGCTAAACAAGGAACCCCTGGGTGAATGAGCCAGGATCCTAAAACCTATCCACCACAAAACTTGAATATAAGTACTTGCAGTTTTTTCCATGATTAGTTAACTTTTTTGAATGGCATCAAAAGCTACAGTAGAGGTGGCAACAACAAGCTAATTCAAAGAGGCATCTAGTCATTTACAATAAAGTATAGAAAAACAAATATAAGATATATTCATGGAGGCCTCTTAACCACACTAAACGTCAAAGCAAGTTAGCCGATACATATCTAGTTGATGAATCCAGCTGGTATTCAGGAGCATATTGTACCATAAGATCTCCAGAACAATTTTAATACATGCATCAGCATAAAGAGGATAGATAGAAAACCAAAACTTACCACTTCTGCACCATAACAGGAACCGCAATACGTTTCATTATGCTCAAGCCTGCCTCCATGTCTTTGCAAAGGTTTATCAATCTGAAATAACAATGAACTGTAGTCAGAACTAATGAGAGAATGAAGGAAACGAAAGTTCTTTCCGCTTGTTAAAAATATCTTTCTGACTATTGAAATTGAAAGATTTGCTTGGATTGCCACCAATAAGATGCCAGGAGAATCTTATCTTAGTAGATGGTCAGCTTCTCAAAGAAATTTTAGTTTAATTTCTGAGAGCAGATAATTTCACTCTCTGGCTTATTTGTAATTGCCTTCTCTTGAGATGGATTACCTCACTCGTTCTGTGGCAATAATATTATGGCATGGCCCAGGCCGCATCACAAAAACAGACACTTTGTACATACAAAATATAAGCTTTATCCTACATTTAACAATTCTGTAACTTCTGTAGATATTATATTACTCAGTGGAGAACTTTTTCCATCATTCACAGAGGTATTAAAAAATTATAAGACTTCAGAGATTTAGATCAAGCAAGTATTCTTTTTACTAACCTTAGGAGCACCAATCCCATCTTGCCTAGCTTCTATTACATTGCCATGAGAATCTATTCTTTTCTTGATAATGTCATGTTTCTGCAAATACATAAGATATGAAAATGAAAATGTCAGACAACCTTCACAAACAAAAACTCTCAAAAATTAAGCATGTGTGCATCAAGTCTTTCTAACCACATGTGCAAATGCAGACCTCTGTGCATGTGTGTGGTGTATGCTGACAGGGTAGAAAATGCTAACTGTTGAAACAAATATAACTGGTAACAAAGTAAAAAATGAGTGACTCTTAAACATACATACCACGTCAAGGTGTTGTTCTCCACTGATGTCCATGGCATCTACACTCAAGATTGAACATGGCAGGGCAGGAAAAGTGACATCAAACTGCACTTCCAACCACAGTTGTTATAACCTTATGATTCAAGATTCCAATCTTACTATTCAATTAGATTAAGTAATAAAATGATTCAAATTGTATAAGTGAGTTGCAATGAATTATAAATTGTGAGTAGACTTTGAAAATAACAGTGAACTGCACAATTGCATTAATATTTGTGATCATTCATATTTATTTAAAATTAAATCTGGTCAAATATTTAAATAACTTGCTCTTACTTACTTACAAGCTACAATTGTACACAACTTGTTTCAAAAACAAGTGTTTTATTAGATATGTATAGACTTAATATAAATTTCTCAAAACAACTTACTTCTCAATTTACAGTTGGAATCTTGATTTGATAATTATTCTTTCAGTTCTGGAGCCCACATGATTTAATTATTCAAGTATAAAAGACCTATTGAACGTGGAACTTACTGCAAAATAACGGACAAGAAAGACTACAAAAGAACATTGGAGTTTTTTTATGAGAAACAAGAACATATTGAATATCGCATGTCCTATTGTAATATATATGAAATGCTATCCATCGGTGAAAACATGAATACAGTTGTCGAAGAAACTAGTGCCCTCAAGGATATCTAAATTTATCAGTTGTCATATACAATAATTCCAACACAAATTTGATTGAAGCAGTTAGAACCTGAAAGAAATTAAGAAAGTCTAACTCAGAAGGGCAATAGACATTACATTGACACGTAATATTTCCCCTCTTGAGGTATCTACTACAAGCTTTGTTTCAGTCACAGCATGGAGGTATAGTCCTGAAACCAAATAGAAATATAAGTTTGACCACAGCATGAAAGCAAAGTATATAAAATATTCAAAAAGCATTTAAAACAATGGAAACATCGCACGAGTCCTGATGAAAAACAGCAGATACTAGGTTATCCAAAGTTTCGATAGCTCAACAAATCAATCCAGCGGCACGTTATTTTATACATGTAAAACCTTTATATAATGATTGTTTTTAGTAGCTAGATTACACTATTAATCATGTACGGATACTTGTTTTAGTTGACTCCTCGGCATGAACTCAAAGCAGTTGCTCTCATTTAAAGGCTACCATGAGTTGAGCATTGCTAGCAGCAGACACAGGAACTAGACACCAACGCTTAGAGGCTATAAAACTCTCATATATTTCTTTCCCTAGCAGATTGCATTATGAAATGAACCCACTCTAACAAAAAGGTATGACCTTCGGCTGAAATGTAACACATATTCCCTATCACATTCTCAAAAATCAAAATTACATGCGGATCCACCAAATTATAGCTGCAATTCGACAAGCGCGATTTGAAAATTTACATTCACTAATAAAGCAACTATAGAAACTAATAGGACAGACACATATATGAATTGCAGCACAAATAACCACGTACTGATTCAGAATTGAATGGCTGCCCAGAAAAACAGATTTGAGTAAACAACCAAAATTGCATGACCTATAAAGGAAGTTAAAAAGCTCGCGCGCGCGCGTGTGTGTGTATACATACGAAGAGATAGACTTACGGAGCTCGGAGAAGAAAAGTAAGAACATAACAATGGAGGAAGCGAGAGTGATAACGCCACCAGAGAGCGTACGACTATAGAAATCCTCATTGATTTTAGGGTAAGCATCCAAATTCCTTAGTTTGTTCATTATACCGTCCATGCCCAATTCAGAGCTCGGCGAGATAGATGGATGGAACGATGAATTGATTGAAAGACTGACGTTACCTCCTAAGCTAATCTAACCTAGCGAATATATATATATATATATAAGAGACAGCAACAAAAATCTAGGTTGTGTGTAATAAGCAGCTTAAACACCCCGTTGAAATTGATGAGTTTGTGATCTGGTAACTTAACGAGGCGTTTAAGATTTTGGGAGACCTAACCTATTGTCTGTCTGTAAGTTTTCTTTTCGTTTCTCTTCCTTTGTTGAAAGATACGGGAGAGACGAATGCGTGATTGCGTATTTTGCCGGGCTACGATTTTTACGGTCTACGGATTTTGTACGCTTCTCCTTTACTTGCCGTTATTAGAGAAACGAATATATTTTACGGTCTTCTACTTTCGCAGTTTTTCATTCACTATTTATTTCTTGCTTTTATTTTCAACTTTTTCTATTTTATTTTATTTACCAAAATATTGTGAGGTACTATTTATTACCTCAAAAAAATTATTTAAATGTGTGTGTCTATATCTAAGTCAATGTAACTGATAATTAACGCATGCAATCACGTCACTTCTGATCTTCACGTGGTAGGTATTTCCTCCACACCCTTCTGCCTTTCCAATTTCACACACACACTTACCTCTAAATGCTGGATCATTGACTCTGGAGCCACACATAACATATGTTACACACTCACCCTTTTCACAAATCTTAAACATGTTGCACCCATCCCAGTCACTTCACCAAATGGTTGTTCAGTGCTAGTCAATCAACTTGGAAATGTACTCCTCACCGACACCCTAACTCTACATAATGTTCTATTTGTTCCTCAATTTTCCTTTAACCTTGTCAGTGTCAGCATGTTGACCACCACCCACAACTGTACGGTTAATTTTTCTCTTCATTCTTGTGTCATCCAAGACCGCACTCAGGACTTGTTGATTGGGAAGGGCAGACGTATTGGCAACCTCTATTACTTAATTACTACATATTTTCCTTTTTCCACTGTTAATTATGTTTCCACTAACTCTAAAAGTAGCCTATGACACTTTAGAATGGGTCATCATTCCTATGTAAAACTTCAGTATATTAATAAAGTTTTACAGATTTCAAATATTTCTCATTGCGAAATTTGTCATTTGGCTAAATAACGTAAATTGTCTTTTATTTCTAAAAATAAATTATCTGACCATCCATTTGATTTAATCCACATCGATATTTGGGGTCCTTTTTCTACAC
>NW_019014656.1:896256-911595 GCF_000150535.2 Carica papaya | reverse complement strand
ATCATTCCTGTGTTCAGACTCCCCAGCAAAACTCTGTTGTCGAACGTAAACATCAACACATTTTAAATGTGACAAGTGCTTTACTGTTTCAATCCCATGTTCCCATTGTCTATTGGGGCAATTGCATCTTGAGTACTGTTTACCTAATCAACCGTACACCTTCCCCTTGTTGTCTAATAAAACTTCATTTGAACTATTAACTCACAAAAAACCCTCCTATGATCATTTGTGTACCTTTGGTTATCTATACTACTGCTCCACTCTCGATAGTCATCGCCATAAAATTTCACCTCGTTCTAGGGCTTGTGTCTTCCTCGATTACCCTTCGAGTTACAAAGGATACAAACTTCTCGACATTGAGAGCAATCAAATCATCATCTCTCGTAACGTCATTTTTCATGAACGTATATTTCCGTTTCTTTCATCCCACTCACCTAGTCCTACTCACAGTGACCTTTTTCATGACCGTGTTTTACCTCTTCCTCTCCATACACCTACACAATCATCAGTTTCTCTTGATACACCGCATGAGTCTTCCCAAACACTATTATCTCGCCCTCTGCGTGTAACACGATCACCTTCTTATTTGTCTGACTATCACTGCTACCATACAGATACACATGCACTTTATCCCATTTCCTCATTCTTTACTTATACAAAACTTACACCTCAACATCAAAACTTTATTTGTGTCATTTCCTCCCACATTGAGCCTACTAACTTTTCTGAGGCTATCTAGTCCGACATTTGGATGAATGCTATGAATGTGGAGCTACGTGCCTTAGAGAACAATAACACTTGGTCTATTGTTTTCCTCCCACCTGGGAAGAAAACTGTTGATTGTAAGTGGGTTTATAAAGTTAAATATCAAGCCGATGGGACCGTAGAAAGACACAAAGCCCGTCTGGTTGCTAAGGGCTACACACAACAATTTGGCATTGATTTCATTGACACTTTCTCTCCTGTTGCAAAATTGGTTACTGTCAAAATTTTGCTTTCACTGGCTGCTATCCATGGTTGGAGTCTGACTCAGTTAGACGTCACCAATGCTTTCCTTCATGGTGACCTTCACGAAGAAGTTTATATGACTATTCCTCCAGGTTATTCTCCTCGAGAGGGGGAGACTCTTCCACATCAACCCGTTTGCCGACTACACAAGTCAATCTATGGGTTGAGACAGGCTTTTCGACAGTAGTTTCATAAGTTCTCACAAGTATTACTTCAAGAAGGTTTCCATCAGTTAAAATGTGACAAAACCTTATTTGTCAAACAGCATGGTAATGTTTTTCTAATATTGTTGGTGTATGTTGATGATATTATTATTGCTGGTAATGATGATCAGGCTGTCGAAGAACTCAAAGTTACACTCAAATAAAAATTTAAAATGAAAGATTTGGGGACTCTCCGATATTTTTTTGGACTTGAAATTGCAAGAAATGACACAGGAATCACCTTATGCCAAAGAAAATATGCGTTGGATCTGTTAACTGAAACTGGATATCTTGGTTGTAAACCCTTATCTACTCCCATGGAACCAAATATTAAGATGTCTAAAGATAACGGAGAACTTCTGAGTGATATCACAAGTTATCAGCGACTGATTGGAAAATTATTATACTTAACCATCTCTCGCCCTGAAATATACTATTATGTCAATAGACTGAGTCAATTTCTTGCTGCTCCCAAGACCAATCACCTTCAAGCTGCTTTGCAGATTCTCCAGTATATCAAGAGGACACCTAGACAAGGTCTCTTCTTCCCTTCATCATCTGCCATTCAGATTAAGGTATTTTCTGATGCTGATTGGGGCACATGTCCTGACACTAGAAGATCTATAACTGGTTATTGTGTTTTTCTTAGGTCTTCATTAATCTCATGGAAATCAAAGAAACAGCAAGTTGTATCTCGATCATCTGCAGAAGCTGAATATCGTTCCATGGCCAACACTACTTGCGAAATAGTATGGATTCTGAAATTGTTACGAGATTTAAGGGTGCAACATCAAGGTCCTGCATTACTTTACTGTGATAATCAGACAGCTCTACACATTACTTCAAATCTAATATATCATGAGAAAACAAAATATATTGAATTTAACTGTCATTTTATTTGTGAAAGGATTCAAGTTGGTACCTTGAAAACGATGCATATATCCACTCAGAATCAATTGACAGATTTAATGACAAAGGCACTTCATCCTGCGCAGTTCGACAATTTATTGAACAAGATGGGTACAATAAATTTGTACTCTCCATCTTAAATGGGAGTATTAAGATTAATTAGAAGATATTAAGATTAGTCTGTGTTAAGCTAAAATTAGTTTGTTGTTTGTAATGTAACTGTTTTTGTTTTCTTTTGCCATTTGTTGTACAATGGTAGTATATATTCCATTAGGTTGTAAAAGTGAAATCAGAGAGTATTTTATCTTCATCTTCTGCTCTCTCTTTTGCCCTCTCTTCTCTTTTCTAACAAGGTATTTACTCAATTAGCGTAAAGTACATAGTTACATTAAAATATTAATATATAAATAAATATTTGTACAGGTAGAAAATATAGAAGATTTGATTCTACTTCCCTCTCTTTTTATAAGAAAACTTATTATTGGGTTCCTTCACGGCCCATAATGATATGGAGGATTTAATTGCACTCAACCCCCAAACAGAAAACATAAAAGTAGATCTTCCCTTTGAGAATTTCATGGGATTGCAAAATCAACACCCTACGAACCAAACCAAACCAAACCGAATCTCTTTATTCAATTCTCTGAGAAGGAACCGAAATATAAGTATATTGACGAACCAATTGTATTAGAAATGAATAGAAGCTAGATGGGCCTACCCAACTTTTGATCACTTTAATAATGAGCCTATAATTGTGATGGATCAGCTCATATTAGTGGACCAGTTGCGTTAGAAATAACGAGAGCTGATACCGAACCCCCCCCCCCCAGAGATTGATGAGTTTGATGTAAATGATTGTTGAGCCCTTAAGGTTGGGGAAGTGAGAGATTTAGATTAATTGCAAGTGAAATTAGAAGGCCCCGAAGAACAAAATTCTCTTAGCCGCATGACCAGATCCCTTACGTGGAAGAATAATTCTCAAGAGAAAAGGCATGTCAATTAATGTGGGAATTAATATCTTTATAGGATAGAATCATTTTACAAGGGAACTAATGCTCTTTAATAGAATGGGGAATTGAACTTTTTTTACTCTTAAAAAGAACAAACGTGAGATTCTATTTAGAAATCTAGTCTCATAAAAAAAAAAAAAAAAAAAAAAAAAGAGAAGATAGAAGAAATGAGAGCCGACCTTCAGATTTTCAGAAAAAACAATTAAATGGGTGAGGATAAATGGGAATTACAAATCTTCATCAACTCTCGAAACTGGATTCTCTCATATAGATTATTGAACCTGCAAGATCTAAAAAGAAATTGTACATGTTTCGTGTCATGTCATCTGTGCTTGGTATAAAAACACGTGGAGATTTTGCGGGTTTATATCATCTTGATTGTGTTAATCCATGTGTGTCAATCACTATCAAACTGTAAAGTATATGATGGTGGGGAAAATTCTGATCAACACAAATCATGAGAGAGTTTGGGATCAAATCAAAATAATTATGTCGACTTGATTTAAGTGTAAAATGGAAAAATATAATGGAAACGAGACTTTATTTTAACTTGGAAATTAGGTTTTCAACAGAAACATGCATGATATTGAAGTGATCTGGGTCCTTAGTTGTCACTCCCACGTATTCCAATCTTGATAAAACCTGTAAGTCTGAAAAGGCATGGAGTATGCAATCATTTCTTGCTTGAATATCTAAATTAGTGATTCTATCTTCTGGAGAATTAATACTTCAGAGAAAATGTTCTCTTTTTTTAATATTTGCTTGCCGTAAACAAGAGCTGGGGGAGCTTTTGATGGTTGGAAGGTTTCTTCTGACTCTTAATTACTTCAAAAAAATTTATCTAAAAACACTACTTTTTTTCTACAGAGAAATTCCACTTGTGATGATAAATGCGTCGGTCTTAATATATATAATGTATATATATATGTAATACAACTTATGCTATAGAAAAGACAAATCAAATCCCAAAATATCATTTTCAATATATCATAACCATTATATATAGAGTATTGACGGTGCGTTATATTGATATTTATAATTACAGTTAGACATAAATTATACTGAAATGATCAAAATTGTTAGATTCCGCTATACCTGATAAACGCGTCTGGTCATCACATTTTTTAAAAACTCATATAATTTTTAAATAAAATATATTTTTATCACGATATTCATGCTCCTAAAATATAAATATTATATCTATTTTTTTTTCTGCTCGAAGAGACGACCCATATAATCTAAATACTTATTATTATTTGACTATAATTGATAAGCAGAAATAGATATGCATAAACGACAAATAGTACACTCTTAAGTTAGTTTAGTGCAATACATAGTAGGTTCATTTTCGTCAAAAAAATTACGAGTACATCGACAATGCCATGAGTTAAAAATATGATTTGACGTTTATGCAAAAATATAATCCTAGTAAATAATTGAGTAATGACTGAAGGCTTGTCGACGATGAACGTAATATACTCCTTGTGTGAGAAAGTATAGGAAAATATATACTACATGTTTAATAAACAGAATGTAGTTATATGAAGATAATTTAGAATATAAGCCTTTTAAAAGATATATATTTTCATTCTTTGACTTCTGATGGTTGGCTGATTACATAGATATAATTTATACGAGTATTAGAAAGAATACGGAGAGCTGTGAAATAAATGAGTTCATAAGGTGAGGTTGGCGGATCCTAAAATATTGTACAAAAAATTAACACAGTTGGTATTAAATGAGTAGTAGTCTATTCCACACGTTAGGGAACCTAATAACGTCGTATCTTATATAAAAAATGGTAGACGAGTTGTTCCACCACATGAATTTATAAACTGAATACAAACACTTTTTGAGCTCTAACGAGGTAGAGTAATTTGGGTTTTAATGGTAGAGAGTAGAATAATTATATTGTTTTTTGCTGGTATATTGTCAAATTGCTAATCCTATATTTATCACACTGGTTAAAGTTTAAGATTTCTCCATGTTGTTCTGAGTAGCAATCTACTTGGGTATTTTTATTAAGTTAATTTCAATGAGCTTATAGTTTGTGTTGTCTAATAAATTTATTGTTAATTTTGAAATGAGTTGAAGATATTCTGTACTTTTTTTTCTAATTTTTTAAAAGTAATTTCTTGTAATTAAGTATTTAGAAATTATAATGCATAACATAATAGATATATGTTATGCATTATAATAAAATCATGCGTAAATTTAACGGCAAATAATTAACATGGCAATCAAATATCAAACCCCGTAATAAATGAAATTTTATAGAGTGAGAGTATCATATATATATCTAATGAAAAAACAAGTTATATAAATATTTATAATTAATATATATACTTTTTGTTTTTGTTTTTTTTTTTTTGAAGAAAAAAGAAGAAGAAGATGATGGAGATAAAGAAAGATTATGGGTTTTTTAAAACCAATTAATATCGGTGTTTATGATAATCTAATATTCCATAAACCTACATAAGAATTTGTATATGTAGGAATCAAATTTAGCAATAACAGAGGTTAAGTATCACTGCAAGGTATAATCAATACATGCTTGGACCATCCTACTTGGTGCCATGGCCACTAAAAATAAATTTTAACTTTAAAAAATTAAAACAAAAAGGAAAAGAGGGACTTTAAGATCTTCACAACAAATAGGTGGAATCAATTTTTTTTTTTTTTAGTCTTCTTTTGGGGGCCTAACTCCATAGATAATATATATATATATATATATATATAAATATTATAGTAATAATCATGTTGTGGGGAGGTTGTCTTTGTCCCATCCAAGTACACTAAACCTCCATTTGAAAAATAAACTTTACAAGGGAAAAAAGATTTTGCATTTGAGTAGATTGAGGAATGAAATAAAAAGTTATCATAAATTTAAAATATAATTAAGTTGGGCCATAAAGAGATCAACCATTACCATGTAATCTTATTTTATTCTCCTTTTTAGCATTAAAAGAAAAAAGATAGCTACCAAATCTTCTTCTGCATAACCTAAATGTTGTTAAGCACAAAATCTAAGGTCTCTTCGCTGCAAGATACAGCACAGACCACATACATGTATCTATAAAACAAGAATAATTACAATCATGATCCCATATATATAATATATATATATATATTGATATATTCTCCTCCGACCCAATTTATATGTTTGTATATCTAAATATAATAGTAGAAAAGATGCATGTAAACCCTCAAAATATGCCCAATGTAATTAGGAACCCCTTTTTTAGATTATAGAGTAGCCGTCTAATTATACTCCGAATTGCATTGTGTATCATCTTATAGTTACTCTGTTTGTTTAGATTAACATATAATAAAAATTAAATTACTAACTAAAATATTAATTGAACCTACATTTGATAACTATGTTATATGATGTTCATGAAAGAAAAAACTATATTATATAATGGTAGAGAGCAATTATCAGATTTTTTATTAATTAATTTATTTCCCAAAAATTTGGTCCACTTCTTTTTTAAAAAAATTAAAAAATAAAATAAAATAAAATAATTCATGTAAAAATCTAGAAAATGAGAGTGGGAGATGGTGGAAATTAGTGGGCTTAGCACTATGGGCATAACTTTGTGGGCCCTTATGAATCATTGCTAGACCAACATGACATTTCACATTCTAGAATGAAATATATATTAAATTAAATAAAAATAAAGTGGCCCCATGGAATGCAGCGTCCGGTTTTTCATTTCTCCGGGGCCCCAAATATCTCTTAACTCAAACTTCCAACGTCTTCGTCTCCCAGTTATGACAGTTTTTTCAGTTGCTCAACTTTTACCCTCTTTCTATCCCAGATTGCCTCTTTATTTTATTTTAAATACATAACACACACACATATATATATATAAATCCCAATGTTCTTTTCTTTTCTCTGTTTATATTATATAAAATTTTGAATTTATAATTAAATGGTGTCATTAATGAAAATTCTATAGATTTTTGTTTGCATGACTTAATAAATTACTGTTATTTTAATCAACAATTATCCCCGTGTTATGAAACATTAATTTTTCGTATTAGTCTTTAAATAATATTAATAATGGGAAAATAAATATTATCTGAAAGTAATTAAAGGTGAATATTATAAATAGTGAAGAAAAAAAATGATAAAGACTCCAAATTGTAGACAGATAATTAATTATATTTATTATAGAAAAGGTCGGTGTGAAAGTGAATTCAATTAAATATTCCATGTACTTGGGTTGGGTTGCTATTAGTGTGTATACATATATATATATATATATATTTATTAAATAATCAATGTGAGATTATTTTTTTGAAGTAAATATAATTTTAAAAAAATTTAAAGAAGAAAATAAAAGAACACTAATTATTTAGTTGATGATATACACACGTCTGTTAGTCATTTGAATCATATATATATATATATATATATTGTATGTAAGTTGTGATGGGCAAATGGAGGTTGATGTGTAAAAAATGGCTTAATTTCCTACGAACTCAAAAGTCCAATTAAGTTAGGTGACCGCCTCAACGTCTTAACGTTCTGTAAGCAATCTCCAATTTTAATAATGTCCCAACTCTTCATATTTAAATTTTATTAATTACACACTAATTTTTTAAATAAAGACATACAAAAAATATATATATATATATATATATGAATCCTTTAATTTTCCTCAAATCCTAATAATTATAAATCATAAAATCCTTTACATATCTTGCCTAATCGTATTTGTCCTTTGCATGCAAAAGACAAGGTAAATGGTTTTCTTCTTTACTCTAATACGACCCAGATTCATTAAATACCAATGCGAAATACTTTTACCAAATTGGTGCAGGTATTAGAAGTTACTTACAAGAATCCATTTAGCATATCCATATCCATATACATACACAATATAAAACGTCTTATATGATTATATAAATATGTAACATATATATCTAAAGTATGCACGTGAAAGTAGTCAATATGGAAATCACAAGTACATATTATTTATAGCGATTGATGTTAATTATTGATTACTTGACGTGAGGGTCTCAATATTTAAGATAAATATATAAATATATAGGTGCTCTTTTTTTCCAAATCCAACTTTATACGAAAAATTTGCAAAACATGGTGGTGAGTGAGGGTCATTGAAACAGTGTCGTTTTTGGAGGTTATAAAAACTCAGCATGACATTTAAGCCTTCCCTCTTGGGGCTTATATTCTTTCTTTGACTCATAACATATGGCAAAGACACGCCCACTGTACACATTTCCTCATTAATATATCTTTTTTACATTAATTTTAATGTCAATATATCCTTTTTATATATATATATATTTTTTTTTATGTATCAGATTTTATTTTTTCATTATGCTTTTATTTTGATAGAATTAGCTTTTCTATTTGGTAAAAAATTTATGGTTAACATTAATAAGCCAATCAATTAATAAATAAATTATGTTTGGATTGCATTCTATTTTTTGTTTTTTTTTTTTAAAGAATTTTATGATTTTAAATGAATGATTGTAAATGAAAGGGTGTGATTTTAAATGAAACTTTAATTATTTTGAGTAAAAATTCAGAGACTTTATTAAAAATTATGATACAAATTTTTAAAGAGAATATACAAAAACAAATAATTTAAGTTAAACTTATAAAAAAATAAAAAATTACTCGACATTCAAAGTAAAAAATAAAAAGTTGGGAGTTTCGGGAGCAGAGAATAAGACAAAAAAAAGGGGCCTAACTCAAACGGCAAAGAACTAAATTATTATTGAAATATGTCCCATTCAGTAGTCCATTTTCATCAACCAATTTGTGGTCAAACCCCCCCCCCCAAGAGCGGAGAGTTGGCAGCCACCATTTTTAATAATCAACTGAAACCAAAATTTAATTTCCAAATTAACGAGGACGAGTGGGAGTTTTAAATTGGGCCACGTTTTCGTCACAGTGCGCAAGAAAAGAATATATGCATTATTACACTGAAAAGAGAAGTAGTTAATGGAAAATTAAGGGGGCAAAAAAAAAAAAACAAGAGTTAAAAAGTAAAAAGAGAATATATGAATCGCCGTACCAAACCAAACCAAACCAAAATAAAAGTTGAATTCCAAGGGTAATGATCTGGTTGAGTTAGAGATCTCAGAAGCCATTGCTCTTTTATTGGGTCCCGCCAATTCTTTTTTAGGAACCGACCCCACAAAATTCTCAAGCGTGTAAATTTCGCAGGAGTGAAAACACTTTATAAAACCCGCACGAGTGGGGATCAAGTGTCGGTGATATGTTGTACCACAACCAAATAGAATGAGAGAAAAAGAAAACCCATGCAAAAATTCTCTCCTTTGATTCATCCATACTTTATTTTTTATTATAAAATTGTATTATGAATATTTTACGTAAAAAAATATATATTATTTTATTATATTAGTTTTTATTATAATTTATTTGTTTGTTTCACTTGTATTTTTTAATTTTTTTAAGAGAAAAATTAATACAAATATGGCTTTGACAATTGAAAATTAAAAACTTACTTTGACTTTCAATGAATTTAGAGATGTAGAATAATTCAAACAGACAAATTATGTTACAAATATATATGTAATATATCTCTCCGTTAGGATTCAATTAAGTTAACTAATTAGTAAAATCACAATGTATACAAATGAATTTCTAATGTCCCATTTGAATGAATCATTCATCGAGAATCTTAAACCATAAGAACACTAATAAGAAGGAAAAAAAAAAATAAACGATTCTATAGTTATTATAATTATATAGTATGATAAATGTACAACTTGAAATTAGACCAACTACTTTATCACTTGTAGAAACTTTACCTGAAATTGACGAAAAGGCGAATTAATGTACGAGAAACATGAAAGAGGAACTGATTCATTTCCTTTTTCTTGCTTTTAGTAAATTTGCCTAACTAGCTAATTTAATGAACAATTATTTTGACTAATAGAGCTAAGTGAATATATGTTTTGAAACTAAAAACCTAAATTTCCAAAGTATGAGCTCAAAGTGTTGGAATAGCATCTGGCGGCATGCTTGTTTTGACCATTTTTACAAGACAATCAAGTTAGACAAGCAAAAAATATTGTTATATTGGAAGGGATCCTTAATGATTAAGTATATAATATATAGTTATTTATAATGTGCGAAGAATATAAGAAAAATATATAAAAAAAAAAACGTGATATTTAACTTTCAAAGTGGAGAATCAATGCATAAACCTTTTTATGGTTGATAAAAATGTGTCTAACAAATTAAAAGTTATTGAGGAAGCTGAGGAAACTTCGGTTCATGTTTCATACTAAACTAAATCTTGATTGTAATTTAATTAGTCTAATAATTTTTTAACTAAATGAACGATACGTAAAACTATATCATGCGTGTATAGTTGCTTTTAAGTTTAGTGGATGGTATAATATAGATGTTATAAAAAGAGGAGTGGTGTGAACACGAGGATGATCAAGTGCTTAAACGTCAAATACAAAGCAGGAAAAAGCAGACGTAGGGAAGTAGCTGCTGGTTTTCAAACATTACTGGAAATGCGTTGTGATCAGAGCTGCTTGTTTCCCTCAACTTTACCAGGGGCTCTGTCTATTTAACTATTTATACTCTATTGTTTGTTTTCAAACGTCTTCATTATATATATATATATATATACATATACATATACATATATAAACATATTTATAAATTCCATGTAAATGGTACTTGATTTTTTTCTTTTTTCATCATCGCCAAAACTTTTCCATTAAGGAAGTATTCCCTTCTAACTTTCTCTCCAATATTTTCCCTTTTTTCTTTTCATGCATTAAGTGCATGCATCTTGATTACTTCTATTTTGTTCTCGTATTATTTTCACTGATTGTGAACCATTCAAAATTATGCTACACTTTTCAAAATATAAAATTTTTTAATATTTGAATAATTAAATGTAATTTCTACATTAATAATAATAATAATAATAATAATAAAATGTTTATTTTTAATAATAAAAATACATGCAGAATATATATAATTATTCTGCAATTATTTGAATTTTAATTTACAATCAAATAAAATAAAAACTTAAAACTGTGACTTTTGAATAGAAGAAGATTAAAGTATATTAAATTATGTATTAAAAAAAACACCACCTACCTTCGTATATGGGTAGTGGTTAAATTTATTAGCACTGCTGAAATCTAAGCTTTTACGCTTCAGAAAAGACTTTTATTAAACACCGCTGCCGAAAATGACCACAGTTTCATTCAACACTTCAACCATATATGTTGTACCATATAATAATTATTATGTCGAGCATTCAACTTTCTTAAGTTAATAACTGTCTTCTTCCTTTAGTACATATTTTTGTCTCTAGTGATAACTTTCTGGTTCTGCTAAAAATTGTTACACATATAACTATAAATTGTATATGTACACACACACACATATTCTCTCTTAATTTCTCCTTTTCTATTAATATATAATATATAATGGTTTAGCCTCGTTAATTCTATTAATATATATTATTAGTAAGACCTAATGTATATTTATATATAGTTTGTGTTTGTTGTTTCTCAGTTCCCACAGATTATGTCAAAGTCTTCTAATTTTTTTTTTAGCTCACCTGCCTGATTAGTTGATTATGTTTGTAATTTCTATTTCACATTTTATCATTTAAATTACATGATAATTTTGAATATTCTAAAAAAAAGACTACTCATAGGACTGTATTTGTAAAATATTAGAAAAAGTTAGTACAAAACAATTATAAAAAAAAAAAAAACAACCCACGCGTATAGACTATGATTTACGCACAAGTGATTCATAGTTACAGTAAAATTCTAATAATAACTAATTATAAGCAAAAATATGTTCTCTTTTTTACTGCTCTTTGTATTGTTTGTAAAAACAAAAGTATAACGTTATTTATTTTTATGTTATAATTTAGCCTGTTTTATTAATAAAAAAAGAGTTTATTTTTTTAGTAATTGTATATCTGTTAAAGAAATCTTCGACTTAATTCTCATTAAACTAAAATAATACATAAAATAACTTCAATATAATTTCAACGTTCCATCAACGAAGTGAAATATCTTATTGTTAGAGATGATTAGTGAAGTCTCAACAAGATTTTTTGAAATTCGATTTCGATTTAGAAGTTCAAGTTTGATAAAGTTCTATACATAACTTTATTAACATTTTATTTACTTTAAGTTCTAAAAACCAAACTTAATTATCTTAAATAAGTTTGAACCAAATAAAATCAAGTTTGATAAGATTTTGTTAAAATTGAGGAGCAGAGTGAGAACAATAGATATCACATGAGAAGAGAGAGAACGAGAAACTAAAACCTCATAAGAGAAATGGTTGTGAGAATAATGAGAAAAGACATATGTAAATGTAACATCCAGCCCTAAATAAGATAAAAGGAAATGTAAATAAATAAATAAATTGGAATTATGATAAAAATGAAAGGAATTTTACAAATTTAGAATTTTTATTTAATTTCAAGAACCTAAGTGAAAATAGGTAAGAAAAAAAGGGAGTAGAAGCATAAATGAATGGAAGTGGAAGGGGACAAAAGAAATCAGGAAATTGACAGTCCTGATCGAACTGTCTGAGAAGATCCAAGGGCTGAGGTTTTATTAAGGATAATCTGCCCAAATCGAGCTTTGTGAGATCCAACGACTAGGGAGACGGGTATATAAAGTAAGAGATTAGGATTTTTTGTCATTTTGAGAGGAGAAGTCAAAAATTGAGAGCGAGAAAGAGAGAGTCAATTGAGTGAGAGAGAGAAGGTCGAAGAAGAGGAAAGAAGAGAAGGAGAAGCGTAGCCAAGTGGGAGAGTGAAAGGAAGAGCCGAGAACGTCAATTACAAGGGAAGAAAAGAAGAGAGAGTGGTGGAGGAGTTTGTTAATCAGCTTAGGGAATGAATACCTGGTCCTCCCTCAGTACCAATTCCACATAATCCAGATCCATCCGTTATGGATCCAGATTGTCATAGGAAGTTTATGAGACTTAATCCTCTTACAATGTGAAATTGGAATGATCACATACCATTAATCGAATTTGCCTATAATAACAGTTATCAGTCCAATATCAATGCAGATTTATATGAAGAAATTTATGGCATACCCCGTAGATATCCTATATGTTGAGAAGAGATTGGAGACATGAAATTAATTGGACCCAAATTAGTTAAAGAAACTATATCAAAGATTGTTCTAATTAAGAAAAATCTTCAAACTGCTCAAAGTAGACAGAAGAATTATGCAGGCAACTATAAAAAGAGCTTATAATTTGAGAACATGGATCATGTATTCTTAAGGGTGTCACCAATGAAAAGCCTTATGAGATTTGAAAAGAAAGACAATTTGAGTCCTAACTTCCTTGGATCGTTCGAAATACTAAAAAAAGTTAGGACTACTGCTTACCGACTTGCATTGCCACCAGAGTTGACTAACGTCCATGATGTGTTTCATGTATCCATACTACGCAAATATCATCTTGATCTGTCACATGTAATTCAGTATGAAGATATTTCTATTGAAAAAAAATATGTCTTATCAAGAGATACCCATAGACATATTGGATAAACAAGAGCGAGTATTGAGGAAAGAGACTATTTCGATGATCAAAGTACTTTGGCAACATCATTTACCATAGACATATTGGAGCTACTTGAGACACTGAGAACTCGATACAAGCTCGATATTCTCACTTTCTTTAGAGATATATCAAATTTAAAGGACCAAATTTTTATAAGATTGAGAGAATTATAACATCCAACCCTAAATCATATAAAAAAATGTAAATAAATAAATAAATTGAAATAATAATTTAAATGAAAGGAATATTACAAATTTGGAGTTTCTATTTAATTTCAAAGACTTAAGTAAAAACAGGTAAGAAAAAGAGGGGTGAAAGCATAAATGAATGGAAGTGGAAGGAGGCAAAAGAAATCAGAAAATGGACGGTCTTGATCGAACCGTCTGAAGATATCCAACGGTTGAGGTTTTATTGAGAATAAACGGCCCAGATCGAGCCTTGTTAGATCCAACGGTCAGGAAGACGGGTATATAAGGTAAGAGATTAGGGTTTTTCTTTATTTTGAGAGAATAAGCCAAAAATTGAGAGGGAAAATGAGAGAGTCGATCGAGTGAAAGAGAGCAGGCCAGAGAAAAAGAAGGGAGAGAATGAGAAGTGTAGCCGAGTGGGAGAGTGAAAGAAAGAGCCGAGAACGACCGCCGCAAGGGAAGAAAAGAAAAAAGAGTGGTGGAGGTGGGAGAGTTGTGAAAGCCAAAGCTGAAAAGAAGAAAAATGAAGGGAAATCGGGTCGAAGAACACCATGGGACGGCAGAAACCGAAGCAAATAAGGTAAACATTCATCATTTTTCATCTTTTAATCTTTATTTTTCTTCAATTCTTTTCCTATTTCATATTAACTGATTTATAGACATGAAATTTGTCATCCAAATCCCAAGCGAGGAAGGAGAGTCGTAAAGTAGCCGATAAGATTATCCAGAATTGAACCAAGGCCGAATCGCACCATACTAGGTAGGTAAGTTTTTTTTTTTGGTGTTTGGTTGGCTGTTGGGTGATAGGGGCGGGCGGTTAGTGTCAAGTTAGCCACGCGAGTTCGGTTGGGATACCCACCCACTCGGAAACCGAGGGGTTTTCCTCTAGTATGGGGACTCGATCTACCGACTCGAAAAGTCGAAGGGTCTTTCTTTAGTATGGGAACTCGATCCACCCACTCGAAAAGCTGAAGGATTTTCCTCGAGTATGGGAACCTGATTCACCCACTTGTGAAGTCGAAGAGTCTTCCTTAGGTATGAAACCTGATATTTTCGAGTTTGAGAATCAGGATTGTAAGGGAGCGGATTGCTACTTATGCGGTGAGCCGAGCATCTCATCGGGTTGTCATTGAAACCCGTAATTTCAATTGAACTTAGTTTCTGTTTAGTATTTAAATTGTATTACAACCTGTGTCATGTGAGTACAGTGAATTAAAACATTCAAGCAGATCTGGGAAGGTTGTTGCGCAAAGAATTATAAGTATTTCTTATTCTGAACCTAGATTATGATTTTTGGGATTTATGCATGTATATTATTAATTTTGTGTGTATTTTAAAATAAACGAATACTGACATAATTTTTATAAAGAAAAAACCCAAACCTATGACACGTAAACCCTAAGCTATAGATTTATGAGAGAAAAACCAAAAGTAACTCA
>NW_019014656.1:835238-881526 GCF_000150535.2 Carica papaya | reverse complement strand
TTTTTTTTTTTGTACTGAGTATCATAAGTTTGGCGATTAAAAGGAGCTCACATGGAACTATTAGTCCCCTCAATTTTTTCCTCTTTACATAAATTATGATATTGAATTGCTATTTGTACTGTGTTTTTGTTGTCTGGATTGCTAACAGGATGACTCAGTGCTGTTCCGCAACAAGCTCTTGTTAACTTGAATATGTGGTAGTATGTTGAAGAAGCTCCTTTGTTGGTGCCACTTTTGTTTAAAAAGAAGTGTATATATGTTTTTTTATGTTTGAGCGTAATTGCTTTGTGCTTGGAGCAGAGAATGACTGAGCACATGCAACTTGTAAATACTTTGTCTTCAAGGCATGTGACTTTCATAAAAATTTAACGAGATCGAGGAGCTTTTGCGCAATAAAACAAGCATATGTATACATAATTTTTACGACTTATTAGTAATAATTAAATAAAATGTGGGACTAGAAGTTCTCAAAATTTCTCCTATCGATGATATCTCAGTTGGTAGAGAAAGTCACGCGTGCCTTGTGGAAATTATCATTAAAATCAACAATTGCTTTTAAGATAAGTCTCTACGATACACCCTTTTTTTTTTTTTTTTCAAAATCTATCTCCACATTCATTGAACTTCTTCTCATTTCTAATTTTTTTTTTTTTTTTTTTAATAATCATATTCCAAGCAAAATTGGGTGCTTTCTGATTCCCCAATACAAGTTTTATCTCATATCTATTTTCCTGTGCCGTCAGTTTTTAATATTCTTTATTCAAATGTAAAATTATTTGAGTCTTAATATAAATTTTTGTCCTTTAATAATAGACTGTTATCATTAATTAAAAATGCTAAATTAATTCTAAACGTGATCTTACATTTTCCCAATAATTCTTGGACTGATTCTCCTTCTAGCCGCAGAAACAGGGTTTAAAAGTAACCGAGACCTGCACGTTTTCCTGACCTCAACCTAATTTTCAACATCAAAGAAATTTCAACAACAAACCAATCAACACCGCCATCATTGCATCACTGCTTATTATCTCGAGGAATAATAAAATAAAATAGCCTTTGATGAACATCATCATACACTCCTTTTGATTTTTCTCCAGATAAATCTTTAAGCTTCCAACTAAAAAGTAATCTCTTTTACTCTTAAATTTCTCCAAAATTTCAAGTTCTACACCACAAAAATACCAACGAGAAAAATTATCCCAGAAACTAGACTTCCATTTATCAACAACTGTTTCTTCCTCTGAATTTATACTTTTCAACAAAATTTTCTTTTTTTTGTTCTTTCGAGGAAAAAAAAAAATCATCAAACTGTTAATAAGAAAATTGAATGCTAAACAGAGACAAACTTTTCAAACAAATTCAATTACAAACTCTAAACTTGTACACATGCTATTACAAGAATTCATCTCACCGGTCTAGCAAAGACAAAAAACCAGCTGACAGCGGTGGACATTATTACATAATAATATTAACAGTACTGCTTATTACCCTAAACGACTCACTTCACATTGGACCCTGCAATTGCCAAAAACTTCATTGCAGCGGACCGTTACCCACTCCTAATCTCCCACTACTACATTGACATACATCATAAACTAAAACCACAGAAACTACAAATATTCATGACAATATGGAGGCCCAATCGATCTCGTATGAAGGGTACTTCTGCAACATGAAGTTCTCCGGCACAATACTCCACTGCGGCTCGTTGTCCATTTCACCGAACGTGATCTCGGATAAAGGTGAAGATCCTGCAGACCCATCGCTCTCGGTCATCACCGGCGACGGGGAGGAATTCTTCTCGCCCTTAACCGTCTCTAACGTTCTCGAATCTGAACCTTGTATAGCCTGCGGTGGCTCAACCTCTGGCTCCATACGAGGAGGCCTGGCTCGCTTCTTGCCGGAGCCAACATGTTGCTTCCCCACTTTCCCCTGCTTCTGCGACTCTGCTAAACTTTCACAGATAGCATCAAGCTTTGCGTCCACTGAGGAATGAAGGGGCTTGTACTGGCCGAACTCGCCGTCGATGTGGGATCCCCGGTGGCGGAGATTGGGGAAGTTGAGCCGAGCGAAGTCACCTCGGAGCTTGTAAGCTGCCTTGTCGTAAGCTAAGGCTGCTTCCTCGGCCGTATCGAAGGTGCCGAGCCAAAGCCGGGTCCGGTTCTTCGGCAGGCGGATCTCGGCGACCCACTTGCCCCAATGCCGCTGCCTCACACCCCTGTAGAGCTTGGTGGGCTTTGGGGGGGAACCAACTTGCTTCATTGGAACAGGCTTTGGGCTGAGGAACTGAAAGGCATGCTGCTGTTGAGGATAATATTGGTACAGTAAAGACGGGCTTTGTTGACTCTGGAGGTGAAATTGCGACTGGATCTGGTTCATCTGAGACCGAGTGAGGTGATTCAGCCCGATCGACCCCGATTGCTGGAGAGCCGACGGATCATGAACCGAGTGCGCGTTTGAAATAGGTTGAGGCATAGAGGTGGTACAGCAATCACCCGAGTATAGACTGGGTTGTGTTGTGTTGGTAGAAAATGAAGGGCAGAAAGAGATGTCATTGGCAGAAGAATAACTAGAGGAGGAAGTACAAGATGGAATCTGGTAAGATGAGGAGAGAGGAGGAGAAGGAGAAGAAGATAAAGCACTTTTAATAAAAGGCTCAAGTGCTTCCATAAGCTCGTCCCCGAAGGGACCTGCTTGAACTGGTCTGCTACTGCAAAAATCCATGGTAGCTGCCATATCTTAGAGACTGAAGAAAATTTTTGACTTGAGACGACAGAGAAAAATTATGAAATTAACCTGCTTCTTGTCAAGATTAAAAAGAGACAGGCACCAAATGAAATTTTTTTAATAAAAAGAGCTGCTTCTTTCTACAACAGAAAAAGATCAAAGAGGTTTCAAATAAGCAACCCCTTCAAATCAAAGAACCTACAAAACCAACTATGAGGGAACCAAAAATCACCCTCCAAGCTGATTTTCTCTACACGAAAATTACAAAAAATAAAATAAAAAAGAAAAATCAGATCTAACAAGGACAGAAAAAAAAAATAAAAAGCCTTGAAAAATCAATAAAACAAGAACCTGGATCTCGATTCTGAAAACACCTGGCTTTCTTAGAAAAACCCTTCTAAGTTTGCTTTCTATCCATATTTTTTGCGTTGAGAACACAAACCTAAAATCAAGATTTCTTTTTGAAAGACAGATGATTAACAGAAAGGGATTCAGAGAAGCGGGATGTTACAGAGAAGGGGGGGGGAGGGAAAGTAGAAGAAAACACCTGAACGTCCTAATTCACTCAATTTGATCTCACCACTCTAATTTTTTTTTTTTTTTCTCTCTGGTTTTCTCTCTTTTTTCTGGTGTGAATGACCCTCAACCTCACTGCTTTATCTCAAGTTGCTTGGCTCCTATTATATAAGGGTCTAGATTCCACCAGCCTGCCCCAGATTACATCACTAATCCAAGTTACCTCTCTGTAATTTCATTATAGTTTATTTAATGCTAAATTATGAAACGACTAGGCCTGCAAGCCAGCTGATGATTATGACGTAAGACCGTTTCAACGAACCAATATTGTCCGGACACGTGTGCAGCTGGTTCTTCAGATACCGACATCTATTGGTCCGTTACCGTCACGTGCCGGTTGTGCCTGTAGTTATCGTGGGTTAATTTCTTTAATGTTGACCACACCATGTGATTTCCGTGTTCACATTGTAACCCCTCTTTATTCGCTGGAGCTCTTGTTGGACAAATTGCCCCAACTTTAAGTCGCAAAATAGGGCATCATTTTTTTATTTTTTTTTTTAACTTTATTTAAAATATATGCGAGTGTGTTTTTGGATTGGAGATAAAAATTCTTTAGTACCATAAAACAGTTGGTGTAAATATAAACGAGCCTCTTGATTCTATATTTCAATTTTAACAAAAGACATAAAAAATCAAGAAGCTAAAATCGCACCGCGGAGGAAGTGCGAACCGTAAGACAGACCACGACTGGAATGACTGATGGTGTTTGTTTTATTTTTAGTCATTGGCCAGTATTAAAATTAACTGGGACTTCAACTCCCGCCGCCGTGGAATTAATGTAAGGATATATTTTATTAAAATAGTGAGTCGTTGGCAGATAGAAGAACCGAACCCTCTAGGCGCACGTTAGACACTCACACGTATTCACCTTCCCCCACGATCTATAAAATGTCAAACTATTTTTTTAATACAATATAAACTTATTTCTTCGATATTTTAATTCTGTAAATTTTATATGAAATTCTAAAATGCAACAGTAATCATGCTACATGAACTTTCCATTGCAATTAAAATTAACCGAAATTGGTAGCTTTCTCCTACAAAATTTTAGAAACTAACCCCGGTTGACGTTGGGTTACGAGGGAAAGGGAATAATAAAATGCCACCTGCAAAATTTTGCGAGCACTTCGTTTGCGGCGGCGGTTGCTACCGACACAGTCTTTGAGGCGCTTCTTTTCTTTTTGACCCGCACTATCGTGAAGTAGAACGGTGGTGTTGTAAAGTTCACGGTCCATTTAATGGATTTTTTTTTTAAAAAAAAAAATTTTATAATGAAAATTAAGTGAAGCGAGAATTAAGATTAGTATTCGCGGTTAATGAGTTGGCTAAATAATGGGTTAAAGAGAATCAAAGTAGAGTAGGGGAGATTATTTTAATTTAGGGAGCTAAGGGTTCTCGGAGCATGTCGGGCGGGCGGCAAGTCTTGAAAGAGGGGGTTAGACACAACTAACCCGCTTGACCTGGTGTTTTGCTTTATTAATGGTATAGCAATGATAGATAAACATATCAGTTTTTAACGTATACATGTTTTCTTGGGTATGAATCATATGAAATTTGAATTTTTGACGAATTTTGTGCCTTAAATTTATGTGGAAAAAATTAATGAAAGAGCAAATTATTCAAAGACACAATGTTAATGTAGCATGTCGTGAGTTGCGGGGCATTAATTAATGAAGGAAGTGGATGGTCAAGTCAATTAATAAATAAGTTTGAATGGAACTGCGCGTGCACATGTTATCTAATCCGATGACAACTCACTACATAATAAATTCAGACCCAACGTTGAATTACAAGATGGGGGCTTTTTTTTTTTTTTTTTTTTTCATTCCAACTGACTAATTATTTCCCAAACTCTATTGTGTTCATAAATTATGTCAGCAGAATTTCTTTAGACTTAACAAATGAAATTTGAGAAAATCAATTAAATTTTTTTTTTTTGGTGTGTTTTGATCTCAAAGGAGAAGATAATTTGACGGTGTAGTGCAGCGGCAGAAAGAGACGAGCGTAAAGAGGAAGCGTGTGTGTCTCTGTAGTGGTGGGGTCTGTTTCTCTTTTACGCGGTTTTACTTTGATATCACCTCGTCTTTTCTTTTTCCAATGCAATAAACCGCTGCTATAACGCCACGTGTCCCGAAGCTTACAGCAAACGCTGTCCCTCATCGCACCAAATCTTTTACCAAAATTATTTTTAAAACGCATTTTTGTTTTTACAAAAATAATATTAGTTAAACGACAAAAAAAATAATTTTAAAAAACTTGTTATGTTTTAATATTTATTTTTATCTTCAGAATTTTTTTTTTTTTTTTAAATTAAACATCAATTTTCAAGGATGTTAAATCGTATCATAACAAAATTATAAAAAGGTTAATTTTATATATATAAGAACGTACATTATTATATTCATTACTTTTTAAACATAAAAAAGTGTATAACTGATCATACTTAACCTTGTTTAGGAGTGAAAAACACAAGAACTGTATCCCATGAAAATCTCTCTCTTTGATTCATCTGTGAAAAAGAATTTCAACACTGATAAGTCTGGAATATAACTTGTTTGACGGATAGACAATATATTATTACTGGAGAAGCGATGGCGTGCAAGACATGGGGTAGGTAATGGCAATATCATAATGTTGAAAGCAAATTAACGGGGGCACAATCAATGCTTCATCTGGGAGCGCACTTTCAAAAAGCTGCCTCAAGGATCGAAAAAGCCAACCAAATTACGTAAAACTATTTTCCTCGTCATATAATAAATCAAAGATTTAAATACGAAGATTAAAACTAGAGCATGAATGTGTTGAAGGTTAAAGTGAAATGAGAGCCTTTCAGTTGGTTTAGTTGTGAAAAAAGTATTGATTCATGTGGAAGGAGGAATTTCTTCATTTTCGTAGCAGTTTTATTATGTCACTGTTACCAAGATATTTTGGGTGATTTTGTGGTGGGGGGGTTCTCCGAGATACACTTAATTCTTAACTTTATCACGACACTTCACGCAATTGCTGCTCTCTTTCTTTTTAACCCTCCCGTAAAAGAGTTTGTTTCACGGTCAATCATCATCACCTTTGCGTCAAAAAGTTTATACGTTCGTGACCTGTTAATTAGAAAAAGAAGAAGGCATTATTGGCACACATGAGATAAGGGACATTGTTGCCTTAAAGCAAGCAACTTTTCCCCTACAAGAAAAATACCAACCTACTTTTTTATTTCTTTTTAGCTTGTTTCTCCTCTTCTAATTTCTATATATTAGTTACTTCTGCTTATAAATAAATAATTCTCCCCTCCTATTGCAGTACACTATGAAACCCATAATCCCCATTACGATTTTTAAACAATTCGTTTTTATCATCGTTTACTTTACGACATTTCTTTTCTTAAAAGGTATTTCGTGGAAGAATTGCCATTTCTGTAGGTTGGTGTGCCCTTAGTTGCGGCAGATACTGCCGATGTTTCATTATTATCATTGTTATTTTCTGATTGCTGGCAGAAGTTTTTACGTTTGACTGGGATAGTGTGAATTGGAAAAAACAATCGAATTTGACATGGGGTTGTTTACCCAAGTCTAAAATGTAGACCATTTAACTAACAAAATCTGGACTGCATTAAATTTATGTTTAATATATTAATGTAACTGGTTGATAATTAATATATATAATGCATATCATCCCTGTTGGCAATTTTTAACTAATAATACAGATTTTTTCCTAAATTTTGAAAATTTCATAATTATTTAATACATGATTAATACATGGCCCTATACTGTTTTTATCCTCGACCAGATTACATTTTTTTTTTTTTAGATTATGTCTAAAACCGATATTTTACTGCATTCACCGACTTGCCATATTCGGATTATAGCACTTAAACCCTTTGGGCCCATTGACCTTGATGGGCTGGACCAACCATAATTATCGAGTTGCATACTCTTTCAGTGGGTGAACTGTTGGTATGTATTTGATTTGATGATATTATTTTATATAAATTTCACAATAAAATGTAGGAGTGGCTTACAAATTGCATAGATTTAAAATTTTTGTCGCAAAATTTTTAGTACCTCAAATTCTACATATTAAACCTGAGTTCTTAATTACATAAACAATATTCCAAAATTGATGGGAAAAAAATGACAAGCAGCTACAGCAGGTTACACCAATGCACTATTTATTTGAATTGATGAATGTAAAAGTTGCCGGGTCTCGTGAAAATCCAACTGGCAATTCACATGCATAAATCCGTTTGGGGGGTTCAACTGCTCAGGAAAGCGTTAATAGAACCCGTGAGACAGTTGTGCGGCCATGTAATATAAGCCTAGAATAGTTTTCATGCAGGCGTAATGTTATGCATGATTTCTTGCCCTTCGGGAAGCACAACAAAGCTGGGGTAATAACCATCAGTATCCTTTCATAGCTTTGCTTGAAGGTACCTATCATTTTTCCCTCGGCTTTTCTTCTAGTCTAATCACTTCAGAAATCACTAATAAATATAAATTTTTTAAATAAAAATTCATTCATTCAATATATATACATTAATTACAACAAAATAAAAAATAACCTTAAAAAATACACGGAATACAAATTTACCTTAGAACTACAATCTCTTATAACAAAAAAAAGTTTGATCATAAGTCCAATATATCTCAACATATATATATATTCATATGATTGACAAAAGAACTGACCATAGCTCAAAGCTCAAATATAAGATGCAATCCAGAAAAGCGTTACACTGACAAATTTTTTTCCAAAGAAAATTTTTTCTTCCTGATCTGCCTCTAACGAGAGAAAAAAAATTAAAACCCCACGTAAGTAGCTTCTTAGCAGCCAAAAAGATCGACTTCCGGAAACTAAGAACTTCACACACGCAGTACGAGTCTGAGATGTCTGCCGCTAGCTATACATAACCATTAACATTACATGGTTGCAGAGATTACCAGAATACTTTGGGCTGCATCCAATTAGAAGATAGACTCCAAATATCGGTTGTAATGTCTTCTATTGAACTCTAACAAGCTACCATAAGTGCGATCTGCAACCCCCACAAAAAGAGCCTCAGTGTCCGGGCTAAATGATATTCCAGCAATTTCCCCAAACAAATCAATTTCTTGACCCTGCATGTACCCAGACTCTGTATCAATGATGTGAACAAAGTCAGCTGGCTCAGCCATCGCCAAGAACCGACCGTCTGAGGTGAACTTCAGAGCTCTGATTGCTCCCATCCTTCCCTTCAATACAGCCAGGGAATGGGATAAATTCCTTATGTCCCACAATCGGCAAGTAGTGTCTTGATTCCCTGTAGCCAAAATTTGGCCATCTGGATGCCAAGCTGAAGCAAAGGAGTAGTCCAGATGACCTTTAAGGTTTCCAGTTACCTGCATTGAGGAGATGAATTGAACTTTGACAAATATTTCTGAATTTCAAGTATTCTTAAGCAGGTAAGTGACTCACTTTCCCAGATTGAGCATCAACAATCAAGCACTCTGAACTGTCCCCAAGCACTGCAAACAATTTACCATTTGGACTAGCAGATGTGTTCTGCAAAGAGAGCCATCAAATCTGTCAGCAATTTAGAAAGAATCCATAACCAATATGCACCTCAATGCTTCTTAAAAAGGCAACTCACATTTACAGACCAAGCAAAGGTAAAATTGTTGATGCAAGAAAAGTTCTCAGCATCAAAAACCCGAACTTTAGCATCATTATTTGCAGCCACAACCCTCATTGCGCCACTGCAAAGAGAAGGTTTAGTCACATGTCCAGTTGGAAGTAGAACATACATAAAATCCAAGAACAGTAATTACCTGGAACTACGATATGCATCCACCGCATTAGTGATGGCATTCTCATCTGCAGTGATTTTTGCACAGATTGCAACCCCATGTTGATTTAAATACTGACCACATTAAGGAATATCTTTTACAAACATGAAATTAAACAGCAAATAATAAATTCTGTCCATTGAGGCAATAATCAAGGAAAACCAAAGAAAGAATTTATGAATCCAATGAAAAAACTAACCTTACAAATAAGCTCCCCCCGAAAGCCACCAGCTACTATCAAATTTTCTTTAACTGCCATCGTGCTTATTTGCACTCTAGATACCGTGGAAGATAAAAATCCAGGTTGTCTCTGACAATCCAAAAAAAGACCTGATTTGAGTTGCAAAGGACGGAAAAATAGAAGTTGCTAGCAGTATATGGAATGGCAGGTGCTCAAGCCCTAATTACCAACAGCATTCCTTTCTCCTCTAGTCATGGAATTACTAAAAGTGGAGTAGAGTGCTAAGTAAGAGAAGAAGTTCTATTTGCACTCCCCTTTGCAAACCACAAAATACTCACCAGTATGGGAACAATTGGTTTGGCCACATTAAGTACTTCTTCTCCCCTCCGTAGAAGTGATGACCAGTGCATTAGTGAATAATTTTGGATAAGGTACACATCATGCTTTGAGGTTGCTGATAATAGATTTCTCAGCTGCACAAGAAAAAATGAACAAGGTTGATAATATAACAGTATACAATTCAACTCAGTACAGTATAGACAAAAAATAAGACGGGTAATCCAATAAATAATTCAACTAAGGCATCAGCAGTCACTATTAGTCTTATATGCATAATAGTAATTTGCAGTATCCGTTAAAGAAATTGACAATTTATTAAAACTAAAACCCAAACTCTATGAAACAATGGAAAACTACAATCGTCAAACAGAGCACCTGCTTCATTCAGCTCAAATTAATCCATCTGGCTAGTTACATTAGACAGTCCATTCTGTTTCTCCTCCCCAGAAACATTAGAATGCCCTTTCCCATCCATTGCATCAAAATTTACGTTCACCATACAATAGAATGTGGATTGACAAGTGTTTTTTTTCACTTCATTTGCAAATCGTATTGTGGGGTGCGCGAAGTTGGGCTTGTGGAATGCATTAAGTGCTATTTTAGAATTAGTGAACTATCTGCTACATGCTTGTCCGGGTTTAGCTATTAAAGATATATGCATAAGAACCTAGAACGACACTACCACCAGGAGAAGCATGCATGACCAAAAGTGACATGAAGAAAAAAAAAAAGATAGCCATCTTAATATTCATATTGTTGGTTGGGGGTAGGAGTGTGGAGAATAAGGGACGTAAACAAGAAAAAGCGAGCCATCTTCCCTTTCCTAACAATAAAAGCTGACAAAAAAAAGAAATGGAAAGAAAGTGCATTTGTTGCAACCAAAATCCTATGCAAAAAATTGGTGACCTCTTCAATTAACTGCACATAACAGAAAATTTGCACAAAAATAGACCCCCTTCATCACATTAACCACACCATATGGAAGTTGCAAAATAAAATGGAAAGGCACATGGACATGACATGTAATGAAGTGCCAAATGGAGGAATAATGCAAAACCAATATGAGAAACTTATGAACTTAGGAACTCCCTTGTAACCAACATTGGCTAGTGACAGAACTTAGGAAAGAAAAGAGATGACACCCGTAGGAAAGTTAGATACCAGCATACCAACGATTATGAAACAAGCAGTTAAGATACTTTGTGTTTCCCAGGAATAGACAAAACAGAACCATAACAGTTCTAGCACAAATTTTATAACTGAACTC
The DNA here is from genome assembly GCF_000150535.2 of Carica papaya. Next base: position 870,620 of record NW_019014656.1, on the reverse strand, counting down.
TAAAGATGACAATTTTATGTTTCAATTATGAATTCTTGAAATAGATAACTCAAAGCACAAACCAGAGAGATTGTAATGAGAAGTATATTAGATAATCATGCAGGTTACCAACTAAAGATATCAATTTAAATAGAATATGACAAAAGCGAATGGAGAGTAATGTTAATCCCATCATGATGATTAACCATCAAACATTTCCTATCATACCATATATACATCGTATCCTTATTGTTCCAGCTGCTCAGATAACTCCAAACCTGCTTTAAAAGGCTGAAATAAGAGGAAAATCGGCAGTCCTAAATGCCACAAAGGGTTAAAAGATAAAATATATTATATTTAACAGACAAGAAATCAAATATTCACAGGCCAAAGATATCAAGAATACATGATAAAAAATTTAACATTCAAAAGGTTTCAGCAGGACTCCAAATTGTCACAGCAATATAGTAGCAAGTTGCATGCTAGATCATTGATAAGAGCCCATAATCATATAGAACACATGAGAGGTAGCAACTCAAATTCAAGCTTCTTTCATCAGTAAAATGTTGGACAACTACAAGATTGATATCCAAATGCAGTTGATCATCCTGGTCATGAACATTCATAAAAAGACCATAAATTTTGGTAATGAAAATATCATGGCTTCTGACATCGGAAACAGAAAATATTAAGAAGGTCATTACAGCTATGTAGAATGAGGACTGCAAGAGACTGGAGAGCTGATGCTTGTACCACAATTTGTGTTCTTCCATGAAACCTTGTCTGGCTTATTTGTGTTTTCATTTTGATGCACTTCACATTAGTTTGCAAGCACATGTCATATGAAAGCTTGCTTATGTGTTAGGATGCCTTAGGATGCAGTACACCCAACAAGAATCAGATTATGATGCACAGATATGACAATTTGTTGCATATTTATGACATGCACTGTTGTCTCTGAAAGCCAAGTGTTACCATAACTATAATGCACAGATACCACCTGAGGGAGGGATGGGCAGTGGTAGGATGACCTCCATTAACAATCTTTCTAGACCCTTGAATTCAAGCATGTAACATTACCATAACTATCGCTCAAATGATTGCACGTTATTATGCTCATCCACATGTTTAAGTGGGTAAAAAGACAACAATTCCCACCAGTAGTCATGAAAAAAGAAGGAAAAGAGAAAACTATAATGCACACAAAGCAACAAAACATGGCATCGATTCACCTCATTGAGACTGCATCCTTATACCAGATTTCTAATTAATAAGAGCTTAATTAATTGTTAGTAAGAGCACATAAAAATAAGCATTTTTGACAAAATCTACAAAACTAATGGCCATCTGAATACACCCCAGCTTGAAACCCTATATGCAGTGCATAAGAAGTGAGTAGGTTAGATTAGTCGGGGGAAATAGCAATTGACCGTCATATCGTAATAGATGGAAAAAAGTCCGTCTGCCGAATACGTGTCCAGTCAAGGTTAGATTGTGGCACAGTTTCAATATCCAAACAAGAGTTGTTATTATGACCTCACCAGACCAAAGCGTAGTCAGGATAACTTCTCATAGTTAAAAGTAGCTGTATGTGGCTTGTAAATCCATTACATCCAATAATCCATGGAGGAATGAATTCACTTATAACCTAACAGCTGTGTGAACTTACATGTCCCAATGAATAACAAGGCATAGAGCTACAAACAAATATCATAGGAAAAAGAAACTTACGTGTAAGAAATGGAAAAGCTACAGTGATTAATGAATATCAACATAGGCAAGATTATAAAACTAAAGGATAGAATATGTCTATCCAACACAGAACTGAGTTTTTGTGGGTTAAATGCAACTTCTATGCAAAAACTTGATGACGGCAACTAGCCATCGGCAACTTATAGTTGAGGGATTGGTAATCCCAACCGAAGACTCCAATACATAAGTTTGTGGCAACATAGAGGTTAAATGTGAAAAAATTACTAGTACGATCCAACTGATACAGAAGAACTCCTCACATATCAGTAATTTAAGTTAAAAGAGTACAGTCTCTACCTGAAAATGCACAATCGTAGATTTGACAAGCCTTGTGTTGAACTGAAAGTCATACAAGGTCCTTCCCTTCTCTATTTGCAAGCACTCCTGTTAATCAGAATATGTTTAGTACTGAAATAATTAACATGACGAATTAATTAAAAAGAATATTCAGTGAAAACTTTATAAGAGTCAGGCGAAAACACAAATTATTTGGATTATATTTTCAACACAATTATGAGATCACTACTAAAATTCTGAAATTTTTCGGGTGAAAATCTGAATATCCTCTTACTTAATCAAGAATCAAACCCCAAAAATCAAGATGGTGAAACGAACATGGGGTTCACTAATCCAGCTTCCTTTAATTCTTTTTTGTTTTTGATAAAATAACAGATATTAAACTTAAAAGAAAAAGAAACTCAACAAGAAGAATTAAATTGGCACTTAAAACAACTGGAATTCCAATATACTGTAAAAAGAATGTAAAAGAAGTCATCTGTTTTTTTATTTATAAAAAACAAAAGAAATACGTTCTAACAAAATTAGCACGAAGGACCTACTATGCGTGGATTGGTTTGCGTCTCTGCAGAAAAGTAAGACTTCACAAAACATGGACTGGTGATGAAATGAACTAACCTTATCAAGCTCTTCATGAGAGCGAGAGAGGTTCTCATAGTTCTTGTATTGCTTCAATCTTGTCTCGCGGTACTTATCTCTGGTAAAATTAAGCCTCTCCCAAGGAATCCCCTGTATGTCTTTTCCATTTCTTGCTTCAAGAGCTGAAGTATCAGTCTGTGGTTTACTCTATAGAACAAACATGCTCTTAATAATGAAATTCCATGGAATCTGAAAAAAGGGGGAAGAAAAATAAAAAGAAAGGAAACATACAACTTCAAAATCGTCCTCAAAATCTGAGTCAACAGACTCAAAATCGTCGTTTCCCAGAGGCTTAGCTTCACCAAACGGGTCATCTTCAAAATCAGCGGCGTCAGAGTAGTCATGGACCATGTATTCAAGGTCATCATTATGAAACTGTGCCATTTTCCTATAACTAAAGATGTAATCCAATCAGTAATTGATTTTAAATTGACAAAACCAAGTGCCTAATGCCTAAAGCTGGTTAACTTTGCGCTAAACAGAGAACCTAAAGCAAAATCTCTCCTATTCTTTCCTCTTCAAAATATGTGCATATACTGGAAATCTTATAACTTCCTAGCTACTTCATGCATGAGTTGTGCATACAGGTAATTAGCTAAAAAATAGTGGTGGAAAATAGAGCTACCAAAGAATCAAATAGAATCAAGGAGGACAAATTCAACGAACAGAGCCAAAGATTGGATCCCAGAATAACCATATACGCGTAAATTACACAACAGTAAGTCCGTAACTAAGTGAGAGCATACAAATAAAGCAACTATTAATAAGAAAAAGTAATATCTAATGCAAAAACTCTCTTGAATACATAAAGAAATCAATATGAAAAGAGAGGATTATTACCTTGAGATTAGGAGAGACTTTTGGACCCCAAGAGTAAGAACTTCTTCAGAAGAAAATATCAAAAAATAAAACCCAAATGAGGAGACAAAGACGCGTGTTTCGTGGGAAACAAACAGGGAAAAGGTGAGAGGTACAGTTTCAGAGAGAATTCTATAGTTTTGATCAGAAACAGAATGAGGTAGAAGATACAAGATGATGATTGAATAAAGGGAGTGGAGGTAAACGCCGGAAGAGCAAGGTTGAGGAAACCCGGGTTCGATATTTATACCACAGTAAGGGGGTTAGGACACGAGGGAAAGCGTGATGGAGAGAGAGTGTCATGGGGTCCACATGGTTAGGATTGGGTCAGTCTGAGGGTGACCGGAACTGCCCGGGATGACCGTAACTGCCGTTTAATGCATGTTTCTATCTCTCTCTCTTTGGGTCATAAATCCAAATAAATAAATAAAACAAATGGTAAATGCCAGGTCTCGTTTGGTTGGGGGGTGCGTGCAATTCCCGTATCTTTTACAAAAAGTAAAACACAGCCAAATTGACCCCACAATGAGGACAGCTTCGTAAATTCGCAAATTTAGTCCAATTTTTACACTTAGCCAAAGATTGGACCGACAATTAAGATTTGAATAAAATAATAATATGATCAAGCACTTTTTATTTTTGTTTAATAAAAATTTATTTAAGATATCACATGTCAAATTTATTAATACATTAATTTTTTATTAGATTAATTGTATGTAACATTTAACTAGATATTTAATTAATACTTTTGACGGATAAAAAAATTACGTTATTATTAATAGAAATTAATAATTGAGATTAAATTAATTTTTTATAAAAAAAAAAACATAAAATAATTTAACCGTGAAAGTGATAGTTGTTACGGTTGACTAAAGCAGTTGAGTAGGCCAGCTGTTGGTCCCAAATGAAGTCCAAAGCCACTAGTTGCAATATGAATAGTCCACGTGGTTGGTTCAAGACTGACTTTAGAAATCTTTGTAATATTTTATTTTTTTCCCTCGATTTTCACGTTAAGTAACAAAATTATAATTACGCTAAATAAGCTGATTTGTAAAATATAAAGTGATATGGTTAGGTGAGAGAGAGGAGTATATAACGAAAGTAAGATTTTATTTTTATGAGAACAAAGTTGTTCCATTGCTTTATAGGAATAAAATTGTTCCACCTTTGACACTTTTTGTACATATCGATTTTAATTTTTTTTGTCACAAAATGTTGAACTGCATTTTACTATTCTATCTATTCCCATTATTTTCATGACATCAAATGTTATTTCTAAAATTATAAAAAAAATGAAATAAAAAATATCGACAAATAAGTAGTTTGAATGATACTTTACATTTTTTATTAGTGTACTATTGCGAAATCATTATATTGTTTACCAACTATTCCCTTAATGCAGACTATTAAGTTAGTTATTTTTTAAAAAATGATATTATTGATCCTAACAGAAATGATGAAAAGTTTCTACTCAATTATTTTCTAATATATTGAACTCAAAACATGTAAACAAAATTTTTAAATCAAGAATGTATATTGAAAAATTTAGAGAAAATGTGAACCATTAATATTCAATGAAAGTATGTTTTGCAGGTTTTACATTGTGAGGATGACTAGTAATGGGTGAAGTAGTCAATCAAAAGGGCGAATAAGTTACGTTTGTTTGTGTTTTATTTATACAATTTTTTAGAAATATACACTTATTTTAACTATAAAATAAATACATAATCCCTTAAAAAATTGATAAAAATTGAAATTCCTAAGCAATTCTAATAGAATTATTATAATCCATTTCAAATTCTATCCATCACCACTCTCTTATGGTTAAAATAATAAAAGTTTTTAAATAAATTTCACAATTGAAATTCATTTGTTCGAAACATAACCTTACTAATTTTCTATCCCAAGAGTTAATGGAAACGATAAAATAATTCGATTATATCATATCTATTTTTTATAAGCTCAAACAAAAGTTTAAACATTTAATAGTGAGTAATAATAACGCTATGGTAAATAATAATAAGTTCAAATAAAAGTTTAAACACCTAATAGTGAGTAATAATAATGCAAAATAAAGGAAAATTGATATATTAGTGAATTGAATGTCTAATAGTAAGCAAAGAGTTTAAAGAAAAGATTTAGTAAATTTTTTTACTAATTTCCTATTCTATAAGGTGGTGGAAAAAATTAAATAAATTATTGTATTATATTTTCCTTTTATGTGTACGTGGAATCTTTAAAATTAATATATAGATTCTATTAAATGTAATTGAACAATTTTTTTCACCCAAAAGCTTGAACTAATATAAAGTTAGTATACTTTTTATACAATAATATACTTGTTCACAACTATGCCCATTACGATGAAGAAGTGAATTTAAATATTAGACATCTACTGAAAAACTAAATTTTCATGTCATGTTAGTAATAGAATTAAATCAATTTTAAAAAGTTATGTCCGATAATAAATTTCTATTTCTAGTTTTCTTATTTTGACTGTTTTTTATACTTATAAATAAGGTATCTTATCTTATTTATTAAGTACATTATTTACGATTATTATTCAAATATAAGATATCGTTTTAGTTATTAAGATCTAAATTTTTAACTTTTGTTCTTAATAAATTTTTTCTAAATTTTACCTTCAAACTCACTTTATCCTACACCAATTAACAAATAAAAATATAAAGAACCAAATACATTTACAGAATTTGCAATATCTTTAGAAAAATGTTAGTAAATGCAAATATGTAAAAATTTAATTGTAGAATATGATGTAAATATGATAAAATAAAAAAGAAATAAATAGAATATTTTCAGTGACATTCAAAAAATAGAAGTTTAAGTATTATTAAAACTCATAATAGGCAAAAGATTTATAATTGGAGCTCGATGATGTTACGATAACATATGGTTTTAGAGATCCTCTACCCATAACCCAAACCATGCAAACATTTTACACAATTTAATTCTTAGAAATAGAATATAAAACAAAAAATAGTGCTCTTTTTATTAGTTATAAGTTTTTTAGATGATTAATAATTCAGTTTATTTAAACAAAATCAAAGTAATATTAGATATTGAAATTTAGAAACTCAATTCTTTTGTTTTATTATCTATTCACCCTACTACTAAACCTTTAAGTCACATAAAATCATACATTATTAGGATTAAGGATTTAGGGTTTAGAATTTAGAATTTAAAGTTTAGAGTATTAGGGTTTTAGAATTTAGAGTTTAGGATTTTAGAGTTTTAAAGTTTTGAGTTTAGGATTTGGGGTTTAATGTTTTAGGATTTAGAGTTTAAGTTTAGGTATAGGATTTAGGATTTTAAGGGTTTAGGGTTTATAACTAGGATTTATAATTTAGGATTTATGATTTAAGATTTTTATGCTTAGAGTTTAAGATTTAGGGTTTAAAGTTTACAGTTTTAGAGTTTAGGGTTTACAGTTTACATTTTAAAGTGTATACTTTTAAATTTTTAGGATTTAAGATTTTCAAAGCTTAAGACGGTAAGAATTTAAAATTTTATATGTTTAGAGTTTAGAATTTAAAATTTAGAGTTTTAAAGTTTTAGAGTTTAGGATTTAAGATTTACTATTTATAATTTAAGATTTATGGTTTATGGTTTATAATTTACAATTTATAATTTTCATTTTAGAGTTTAAGATTTTAAAATTTACGTTTTAGCGTTTTAAGTTTTTCAATTTATGATTTAAGAGTTTAGAATTTTAGGGTTTTAGGATTGAGGATTTTAACATTTAGGATTTTAAGGTTTAAGGTGAAAAAGTTTTTGATTGTGAAGTTCTATGAAATAGAATGTAAGAATAGTTTGTGGATCATGGCTCCTCAAATGGAATGTAGGATTTTTAGCCCATGGAATGTAAGATTTTAAGAACTGAAGAATTTCAACAACGGAAAACCAACAAACCAGTCTTACAATTTTGAGAGCATATTACAAATATGGTTCATCAAGATTTGAGGGAATAAGAGGACATGAAGACAAACACAAACCATGCAATAACTTGAAATGGATCAAGCTTTAGAGACAAAAGCTGATCCATATGTGCAGCCATTTTACAATGCGTAAGAAAGGCCTCTGTAGTCATCTAGGAATGCTGTTTGGAGGGAAATTGCGCAGAGGATTCTGTCTCAGGAGCTCAGTCTCTCTGTAATATGTAGATAAGATAAATGTTTATGTCATTGACAAACACCTATCTGATACTGGAGAAGAAAAAAGACCTCACTTACTTCTTTATGTCTCTTCCATCAACCTGCCTGAGCGGAAAAGTGGAGTTACCACCTTCAGTCCTTTGATGTCCCCTGCAAACAAATTTTATAAGAAAGTAAATGAAAATTCAAAATAGAAATCAACTTAGAGAACTAATCAATTACCACTAAATGTGGTAGTGATAACTAAAACACTGTAGATTATTGTTTCTAAGACATTATGCATATTAAGACTAATGAAAAAAATTAGGAATCGAAACCAACACAACCCTTTAAAGGACTTTTAGAGTAAATGACATTTGGCATCACTCCCATTTGTTTTGATCACAAGCAAACGACTCAAACAACCCCAAACCCCCACAATACTACATTATTCCAGTATTTGGAATCTTAACAACCCCAATGCCCATAATACTCCAAACACAATATACCCCACGAATAACTAACTTCAAATCCACGTGATAGCACCGAATAAACATGCTATCACTGCTTTATTAGCATATTGAAAAGCAAAGACTTCGATGATAGATTTGGAAGAATATGTTTTTCAAAGTGCAAGGCAGGATAAAATTGTGAAACCTGCTTGTAAAACTTGTAAAATATATTGCTACTTACTCTGCACATTCCTCATCACAAAAACCTCAATTGAANGTACCCAAGTAATAAACATAATATCATGAAGTATGAAAACATGGATAACATTGTTTCAATTTAACCAAACAGGAACAAAAGAGGTTTTAAAATAAATAAATCATTGGATGGAGTATGGAAACAAGAAATTGGATCAATTTGAAATGTGTTTGATAAAATAATCAGGACTTCTAGTAATTTGGATCCATGAATATAATATTGTTTCATTAATTGAAAAGAAAAAAGAAAATGTTAAAATATAATATTGAAGTACACCAATGCATGAAAAAGAGTTGACATACTCTTATATAGGTTCTAAACCTCATAGTGGAGTTCTCTGAGCCCTAGAATTGGTTGAGAAACAAATTTTAAAACACAATAATGAGAGGACATTTTGGAAAATCCTCCCCCCCCCCAAGATAATCCTTATTTATTGAGATTGAGAAATGGTATTAAAGAATTGTAATTAACGCACACCTATGCATGAAAGTTGCTTGTAAAGTGGATGCCCCCTTCCCCCACCCTTCTTTCTTAAGATCATTGTAAATGAATGTTCCTAATCACTGAGAGCTATTTCAATCAAAAAAGTTGATCAGTCATTTCTCAAGTCTCAACAACCAAGGTTTATGAAGTAGGTTACATAGATTTCAATTAGCATCTCTTTTCTTGTTATCTGTACATGTTTGCATATCCTAATCATGTCTATACTTCTAGTTTCCTTTATTAAACCTTGTCACAATGAATGTTCCTATCTTTAGTATCTTCAGTAATATGCCTATCCTAATCACTGAGAACTATTTCAATCAAAAGAGTTGATCAGTCATTTCTTAAGTCTTAAGAACCAAGATTACTTGCATTTCAGCTAGTGTATTTTTATTGTTATATGTACATGTTTGACTATGCTATCGTGTGTATGCTTCTATCTTCTTTTATTCAATCTTGTCACAACTAATATTCCTATCTTCAGTATCTATACTCGTATATTCACTTGGAACCAATGGCACAGCTCTCCACTTCATCCTCTTCTAGAATAATCTTTTAAGGTTAACAAATTAGAAATTTGTATATATTTTCCATCATTTGGAATTTAATTTCTATTTTGTATCCCAGACTGATAAGACTGGAAGTTTACAATATCCAGGTTTGTCTTGCTAATTGAAAGAAAGAAAATGATAACAAAATTTTCTGCACCAGAGAAGAAAAGAAAACCCTAGTGATGTAGGACAAGTTACGGTAGAATCACGCTTTCTCAAAGTAGAGAAAACGAGAAAAATATAGGGAAGATAATAGAATAATAGATAGACTGAGGGAAATAGGGGCAAAAGGTGAAGATTTTAGAGGCAGAGTAGAAGAGTACCAGGTGCCTATGAAGAACAAAGAGACAGAAACAAGAAGAGAAACAGGAACAATAGAGATCATGAAATAAATCACTAGAAAATTATCAATTCCAAGCTTCCATAAATTGTTGATTAGAAACCTTTATATAGATTCTAACCCCGATAAAAAAGGGAAAACAACTAAAGAAAGCAAATCCAAGTTTCCAAAATTTCTTAAATAACTAAATACTCAAATCTCCTAAAAGGTCTTATTTCTCAATTAGAAAAACAAAAGCAAATTTCTTAAAAAGCACTAAAACCAGCCTTCTTATTTAGACATAGAGGGTTATGCATCACCTAGGCTTGCCTAAAGAAATAGTGTTTCTGGTCAAACTGTCACCAATTTCTCTAAAGCTGGACCAATTTCCTTCTTAACCTCTTCCAGGTTTCTATTTAATGATAGAATCCATGTTAATAACGGGGAAAAAAAAGATTAATGGAAGAGGAAAATGGAGAGAAAGTAGGGCCTGCATGCTTGAAAATTACTGTGCTTACCCATCTGTCCTTGACCTTTTCTTGACAATGTCTGTGGTCTGCCTTCCTGCATCAATAGAAGGAGGTTTAAATCCTGAAAACACTGAAGATAGCAGAGAACAGCAGAGGCACTTACGATTTTCTCCAGTGGTTAAAACAGTTCCAAAAGACCTGGCAGACGAATGATTTTCCTTTGGGTCCTCCTGCAGTTTGGAATTGAAAAGAGAAAAAAGTAAGAGTTTGTTGAAAATGGAAAAATTATCGATCTTAGTTTTTTTTCTTTTTTTATTGTAGATTACATATGCCATGAGTAATAAATTAAATCGGTCCTAGTTTTTCAGTTTAGTTGCATACATAATGGGCCACTTTCGGCCTTCTCATTGAGCGTGCAAGAAATCTCTTGTAGGCATCCTTCAATTTTTCTACTGGTTGAGCATTCCTGTAGAATGGACAAAGCAATAATCAGTACTGGGTTCAAAAGGTCTGCTTGCTTAATGAGCACTTAACAATCAAATTATAGGTTAAGTATTCAGTTGCCTTCAGTTGGAACAAATTTGAATGACTTATAAAGGCAGGAGGAATTACATTTTTGTGGTTGAGATTCTGACATCGTGGAATAGTGAATATATCTTTATATTACAAGAAAGACAAACAACCAAACACACTTAGAGACAAACAACCAAACACACTTAGCTTTTACCAACTATAAAAAATTGAAGGAATACCAAAATTTTATTTAAGAAGCCTAACAATATTTATGATTTGTCTTCTTCAGTCCATAGAGCTTTATATTTGTAAAGGTTTAAAGACTTCATAAAAGAAAAAGAACTGCTAAACCCTTAAGATGTAGGTTCTAGTCCATGATGGACAACTTGACAAAAATCTTATCTAAGAAAATAATAGCAATAAAAATTGAAGTGACAACAATATTAGGTGATATCAAATCCTCTTTCTCCACATCACTTTCCTCTCTTTTGAAAACTAGTCCTCTAGTTGCTAACAAAATGATCTAGGACAGTGGTAATAAAAGATGAGATCTGCAGTAAAAGAGCAAGAAATCCCCTAGTTTTTAAGTATCCCCACCAAATACGCATTATTGTTTGTTTCCTCCAATAGCTTCTTAGGATCATATGTCAATGGTTGTAATCCTTCATACTCAACCAACTGGAACCTTCTTTTTAGGTAGGAAAATCATTACCATATCGCCTTCAGCAAATTGCTTGTTTCTGCAGTGTACATCTTCAACTTGCTCATCAATGCTAACAAATGCAGCGAGAGAGAGAAAAAAATCAGAAGAGAGAGAGATAATCTTTCTTATTCATGAATGGACCCGATTCGAATCCCGCCATTATTTATGTTCGTTTCTGGTGAGTTCTTTGTGTAGTTTTATTGTAATACATCAGTTCCACATTGAAAAGATATATGATTAATAAGTTTCATATAAAAGCTCAAACCACATACTGCCAATAACTTGAGTTTAAACTTTTGAAGGTTGGTGATTTGAGTTCAAAAAGTTGTTAGGTTAGTAGCACTTGGGTCCGGATATTATATCTGTTATTCAGTTGCTAACTAATTTTAACACCACTAACCTTCACACTCAGTTCAAGTCTTCTTGTCCTAGCAGTTCCAGGTTCTGGACAATCAACAAATAAATCCAAATAGTCTCCTCTAACATGGCCTTCTATCTTATTCAAGCTGATAACAAACTTTAGGCTTCATATTAATTGTGTTTTGGGGAAAAAACTTATTTTCAGAAAAGCTTATTTTAGTTCCTGCAATTAAAAGCTTCTTTGTCATCAAAAGTAATTGTAATATTTGGCAAATATTTTTCGTAGAATATTATCGAGACAGTCTACAACTTATTTGTGTTTGATAATAATGCACAAGATACTATGAGAATACAATCATATTAATTGCTTGCAGATCATAAGAGATAAAATTATAACAATTGTATTGTATTTAAGGAAAACTTATATTTTTAAAAAAAATTAAAATATCTCAATCAATTCCATATTAATTTTGACGGATTATGTGTACATTTGTTTCTCTCGGAAGCAAATTTTATTGTTTTTTTAGAAAGCAATAATGCAGTCACTTTCCCATAGCAACTGAATTCGCTTTTTGCAATTGAAAATGTTTGGAAAAACCAATTAGGACATGAATTATCAGATACTAATTTTCTAAAAGCAATACTGGGCTTTGAAGAAAAGCAATTCAAGAAGGACAACCAAAAGTCTCCAATATTGTATGAAATCAAAAAAATTATTTTGATTTCTTATTTATGGTCTCCTTCCATCTTTTGGTGTCACTGAATGTATTGCCTATCTCAGCCTACCATTAGAATACTCAATCTACGTACTCAAAGGAATATACAAGTCTCAAATGCCAAATGAGTAAAATGAAGGTTTTGCCGCCCCCGGCAGATTATTTTGTCTAAGTTGGAGGATTTATAGGATATTTCTTTTTTGTTAGGCTCTCAACTTTAAACTGAGTGGCAAATAGTTCTTCTACATTGATGAATGTCTCTGCCTCTGCGAGGACGTAGACCTTTGGAATTATAGACTCTTTTGTTGAAGAGATTTGTTTAGGAGAAGGCTTCTATCCATTAACTAATGTCATTCATTACTTTTCCTTCTTGGTAAACATAGGGCTCCCAGTGCTAAATCTCCTACATTTTCTTGTTTTGTATTAAGCAGAACAGCTAGACTTTCAATCTATTACCATTACAAAATGGGTTCATAATGATTTTTGTATTAAAGAATGCACCTACAGGGTAGAAAACCACTAGTCTCCAATTTTGTATGAAATCAACAAAATTATTTTGATTTCTTATTTATGGTCTCCTTCCATCTTTTTGGTGTCATTATGTATTGCCTATCTCAAGCTACCATTAGAATACTCACTTCACGTACTCAAGATGCCTAATGAGTAGAAAGAAGATTTTGCACTGGCCCAGGGATTCTTTTGTCTAAGTTAGAGGATTCGGTAGAATATTTTTTTTTTTTGGCTAGGATCTCAACTTCAAACTGAGTGTTAAATAATTCTTCTACATTGATGAACGTCTCTGCCTTCTGGAGAGACAATTGAAATCATAGGCTCTTTTTCTGAAGAGATTTGTGAAGGAGGAGGCTTCAATCTATTAACTAAGGTCATTCATTACCTTTTCTTTTTCTGGTAAACATAGGGCTTTCAGTGCCAAATCTATTGCATTTCCTTGTTTTGGATTAAGCAGAACAGGTAGAGTTTTCAATCTATACTATTGACCAAATGGGTTAACAATGATTGTTGTATTAAAGAATGCACCTGCAGAATCGAACACCACTGTCAAGCTACCCGAGAAGTCCTGCACATTTATTGTATAAGGATCCTCTTTATGAACATCAAAGATTTGAAACTATTCCACATGATCTTTTAGATTAGTTGAACCACCACAATTTCAAAAACCTAAAGTCAGGTGGTTGGATCATTTCTTCTTGTGAGAAGGGTGGATTCCCTAGTGCTACAGCCATCACATATGCTATATATCTATAGTTTACTTATACTACGTTTGGATTGAAGGAATTTGGGGGAAAAAGAAAAGGAAAGGATGTTCAATCTCATTTCCCTTGTTCAGATAAAAAATAATAATTAGTATAGACCTTAAAACTCCAAATTATCTATTCCTCCAAATTGGAAGAAAAATGAAGGGAATTTAAAGGAATTAAAAATTTTAAAGGAAAATTTCTATTTTATCCTCTTGTGATAAGGGTGGATTCACTAGTGCTACAGCCATCACATATGCTATATATCTATAATTTACTTGAACTATATTTGGATTGAAGGAATTGCACAATATTTGTCTATGAGCCATGCGATTTTAACTCTTACATCAGTTGAACTATCTTAATCTTCAATAGTTAGCATGCAACGACCAAATGGAAGTGATTGGGCATGTAGGCATCACATGTGTCTTTCCATTATTTTTACTTCTAAACAGAATGATCAATTAGAATTTGCTAAGATTTTTCGGAAATTCTATATTTTAAACTCGTGCTCTCGAATTAAATTAAATTTTCTCAATAAAATAGAAATTGTATGTATTGAAAATCATAATTTGCAAATTAAGAAAATTCTTTATTTTACTAAAAAGTTAAAAATAATAATTTACAAATTAAGATAACTTTTTTGTATTACTAAAAAGTTAAAAATAATAATTTGTAAATTAAGAAGATACTTTTTATCTTACAAGAAGTTAAGATATAAATATGTGTCTTTTGATTTTTTTTAAATGGTTCAAATCCTAACTTAATTATGATTATGAAGTTAAGATTATAATATGTGTTTTTTGGAATTTTAAGAGTTGTATTAGTGCATATATATACCCATATATTTCAACATTTTTTGCAATAATCACAAATGAAAAATTAAGTCTTTCTATTAGTCTCTCCTCATTTTTTCTTCCATTTTAAAAAAAAATATTATTTAAAACTAATTTATTTCTTAAAATTTTTTCCAATAATATAAATGATCAATCTACAATTGATTGCAATAACACGGATAAAATTAGGTCTTTAGTTGTTTTAGGATTTTATTTATATCTATAATTTCTCGTAATATGATTGATAAAATTAGGTTCCTACTAGTTTTAGAATGTTATTTATAATTTAATTTTTTTAGTTTTAGTTTTCTATTAGAATTTTTAGTATTAGTTAAATTAATATTTTATATTTAACCACTACAAATGCCTTACAAGTGTGATTCTTAAGAATCCTACCTTACTTGTGATACTAATAAACTCTAGATATCCACTCAAAGAAAGGCTCTTGATACGATATCACTACAAATATTTACTTTTCTAGTCATACCTTTGACACCAATTGTGTTATTCTAAGAGTTTGTGATGCAATCATATCTGAAATGCAATGCTTAAGAACCATATTTTAGGTGTGATATCTAATAAACTCTAGATGTGAATGTTTCTCATAAGTTTTTAAATAGACAAATTAGCCTTTTACATTCCCTACATTACTCGCCCTATATAGCCAAAGAGTTTAGATATTTATCTAGAAATTTCAAGTCTTCACAGGCTATTAAACGAAATTGCTAAACCGAAGTAAAAAATAAATTAGGAAAAAGAGATCCCTATTTTCCATGTCAAATTACCATTAGGAAAACTCAAATTTGGACCCCTTGATGTCAAGACCAACAACCATTGCCCCACAACATGAAGTTGGATAATTAATAAAGTAGAAAACATTTGCTTAACTTACTATAAATCCCTGTCAAATATTGTATCAGCATATTAACTCCTGAGAGAAAGTCCTCATTGAAGGAAACTGATCAATCATTCTCAACTTTGTCAAGTTTAGCTACATTTTATTGTATGCAATGATCCTTATCTAAACCAAGCCAGTAAACTCTTTATTTCTCTCCTACATGTTGTATATCATAAGGAAGGTACAATATCAAAAGAATCCTCCCTAGCTCTTTCATTAAATCGAATACCAAGAAATAGCTTACCTACGTATCCCTAGGTTGAATATGTCATCAGAAGCTTTCATTTTTAACTTAGACTCCATGTGCAAAGCATTTGCTATGTAGTAGATTGCATGTGAATTTCCAATATCATTGGCATCAAGAAAACTATATATAACTTCTGCATCAGCACAGTGTTCAGCCTGCAAACAAGTTTCACAATGAAATCAACTCTAACAGACATCGATTTAACTCTTAAGACTTGAAGTGAGATATACAAAAACAGCAGTAAGTATTAAAGCACAATAAGGGAAACATTGTGAAAAGAACCCACATATTCCAACCACACTTTGAGGTAGCGAAGGTCATTCTTGTAGCGGTCTGAATGCCAAAAAGTGCGTACACATTGTTCGTAAATCACCACCAGTCCTGAGGAGTCTCCCCCTTGTGGAAATGCCTCTTGAACCCATTTAATGCACCTTGAGAACAGGGCAAATAAGTGACCATACTTAATTTGATAAACTGCAAGTTTAAGATCTTCAGAAAAACGATACAATCTGGGGCTTGCCTAGTAGGAAACATAGAGTAACAATTGTCCGGAAGTTAAAATGACCACTAACAAGTACAACAGAGGTCTATTGAAGTAGGACAAGGAGACCTTGAGGATAAACTAAAAGGATATTGGTATTGCTTAAAGAACTGTGTTTTAATTGCTTAAAAGCAGCCAAATGCTATACAAAAATAAACAATTAGAAAATGACAACAATGTAAATCAATAGGAACAAAAAAACCACTAGAGCATAAAAATTTAGTGTTTACTTTTTTTCTATTTAAAGTTACTTTGAAGCATCGAATTAGCAACTGACTTTTTCAAATTATAACATAATGTTCAAAGCTACTTATAAGCACCAAATAAGTAATTTCAAACATCTACTAAGGAGAAATGAAACAAGAAATATACAGATATTAAATCGCATGACAATTTTGAATTCTTAATTAAATTATAGAATAACTTATGGATTATTATATAAAATTTCTTTATATTTTACCAAATATATCAAACTGGTGTCTGATAATTTAATTTGATCAAATTTAAATTTGGACTTTTTAAAACTTATCAAATTGGTGCTTCGAATCAACAAATTTGTTTGATAGTTTCTTTTAGTTAATATTTTTAACATGATACTTTTAACAAACTTTTTCTTGGGAAAAGAAATATGATAAAGTTATAAATTTTTGTTTGATTCAATTAAATTGTCATATAAGACATAATTTTTTTAATAAAGTACATGAAGAATTTTTAAATCGTTACTCCAAACAAATCTAAAGAGAGACTACAAGTTCCATCTAAAGGTTTTAGACATCATAGAAAAACCAAAATAGGAAAATGTTTGACCATGAACCTTTGGCTTTAAAGGTATCAATTCTCATTTACAAGCAAAAAGTCATAGATTTAATATCTGTTTACGACGAAGGTAATAATTTTTATTAAGAAAAAATAAAAAATATTTGTCCTAGTCGATAAAATAATCATAATAGGAAAAATAATTAAACTTTTTAAAAAATTGAAAATGGAAAAAGTAATAAAGAAATAAACTACACCGAAATTAGATCCTCCTTTATCTCCTATAAAAAGTTTTCTAAGTTTAAAATTCTTTTTTTTGTGTGTTCTTCATCACTAGGCATCTACTGTTTTACATGAGGGTCAAATGGAATCGCAAAAGTTTTTATCAAGATAGGTCCTATAAGACGTTAATAAAAAAAATCTAAAGCGTAACAAATATTAATCCTTGTCTTATGCCACAAACCCTAATTTTTCGGACTAAGCTAGATCCGTCAGAAATGAAAGGAACAGAGAAAGGGAAAAGAAGAAGATACTGGATATGATGTTTATTTAAAATGGAGCATTAATTTCTAGCATAGAAATTGAATTAGAGCAAGAGGATTTGGGGCCAGAGACGAGAGAGCTACTCACTGGATCCAAGGATCGAGAGGATCGTCTCCTTTCGTACTTGTCAATCGCTTCAATCAGCTCCCTGCGCCCAATCAAAATGAGCATAAAGTGGGGAAAGAAACATCAGAAAACAATACAAGAGAAATCTATCAACAAAAACAAGAAATAGAAAATGAGATAGATGAAAATAAAGATATAAAGAAAAAGATTAGAAGACCTTCGTTTCTGGACGAGGAGTTTTTTGAGTTGATTGTCAGTTTGGGATCTGAGGGAGTCGTTAAGAAGACGAACGTCGCGACCTCTCTTTAAGGGCCTGACGTTTTCCTTGAAAAGCTCCCACTCGTTTCCAGTTTCTTGTTTGGAAGCCAGAAACTCCGTTTCCGGGTCCAGCTTCGAAATCGCAATGTTTTCCATTTTTGCTGCTCCTTTTCTTGATGGTTTTCCCTTAGGTTTTTTTAGAGGGGGAGGCTGCTCTTTGTGGTTTCTCCTTATCAGTTCAAAATTTGAAAAAGGAGGAACTTGTATTCGAACGCCAAGTAGCCGTTAACAACATATATATATATATATATATGAATTTTATGTTTCAATTTTAAAAATTAAAAAAAAAAAAAAAAAAAAAAAAAAAAGGGAAAGACGTTGATGGTCTGGTCCTGCCGGAGGGGGCTGCGCGTATAATTTTTAAATAGACGAGATTGGGCTGGGAGCGTCTGATGAAGTCCCTTTTTTTTTTAAACACAAAGTTACATGGAGTTTAATTTATTAACTCCACTAATTCAATTAATAAAATAAAAGTTTTATAAATAGTTCTTCGTTTAAATACTATTTGTTATAATAATTAAGAGAATGCATTTTTAGTTCAGTTAAAAAATTTAAAAATTAAAAAATTAATCGAAATTGAATTAACCAATCGAATTTGACCAAAATAAATGAAATCAAACCAACTGAATCTCAATGGATTTGGTTAATAATCGAATAATATTTATTTTTTTAATTTCAATTTTTATTATATTATGTTATATATAATATATATTTTTATATATCAAATATTATATAATACATTTTATAATAAATAATCATATTAAAAAATTATTCAATTAGTTCAATTCTAAAAATTTGAAATCCAAACCTGACTAAAAAGTTTGGAGCAATTCCTGCAAGGAGATGGAGGGGAAAAAATGCTTTTAACGAGTAGAATGAAGAATCCCTAGAAGATGACGAAGAGAGGAGGCCAGCAATGGAGATGAAGGAGGATTTTAATTTGCACTTAATATGGCAAGGTGAATGCCACTGTCGTATATATTTAATGTTTTACACCGCATTAACTTCCTATTATAAGGAGGAGATTATTTCTCTTCTTTCCAAAGCTTATGAGTTGATTTGGAAAAAAAATTGAATATTTTTTAATGATAAAGGGTTAAGGTTAAATTTAGTATTTTAGCCCTAGAGCCAAGAACAAGAGGAGAGTTGCAATTGGCCTGCGTGGGTTTGAACTTATCCCAAGTCTCCAAAGTAGGTTGTCGATATGGATAATATAATAATGCCTTTCCTCCTCTGTTCAAAATCAGAACCCTTCATCCTGAACCATGCACGCACTCCTGCTTTCACCAAGAACCGTCCGTTTATTTACCTTACTAGAAGCTAATTGCCTTGAGGGGCAATTTCGTCAAAATGAACGAAAAAGAAAAAAGCAAGAATAAGCAACCTCCATTATTACTTGTCAATTAATGGTATTTGATGCGGTTGGGTATCTGTCGAATCGCACATTCATCGGCAAACAAGAATGACCACCATAAGAGACCGATGCCTGGTCTTCGATCGGACGATTTTGCCTGAGCGCCGGGGATCGGACACCATTTCCTGCAAGTTGATGAGACAGAACATCAGCTGTTTCACCCACCTCCATGGTTATGGTCGTCATAGAGGAGTGAGCTTAAGAGTGACAGCGAAAGCGGCTGGAGGTGGTGCCAAATTCAAGGGAACGCAGATGAGAGAGAAGCAACTGACGGAGATGATAGAGAATAAGGTGAAAGAGGCGAAGGAGGTGTGCGAGGGAGACGAGACGTCCGACGAGTGCAAGGTGGCGTGGGACGAAGTGGAGGAGATCAGCCAAGCCAAGGCCGATCTCCGCCGTCGGCTCCAAAACGAGGACCCTCTTGAATATTTCTGTCAAGAAAACCCTGAAACCGACGAGTGCCGCATCTATGAAGATTGAACATCTCCTCCCTCTCGATTTCCCTGTTTCGCTATGTAATCTTTGGCTGTAATAAATTATGTAATGAAAATTACTCAGGAAATTATTTTAGTATTGTCATGTTAGCCTAACATTTTGACGATTTAAATTTCAATATTTGGATTATTCATAGCTTGTTTTAAGTTTGTAAGTAAGCTCCCTACAAATTGTTTCTACATGTTTGGATCTCAAATTGATATCCCCCGGAAAAAAATCCCAGTAATATAAAAATAAAAACTCTTAAACGAAAGAACACCCTCTTAAATAACACCGTGTTAGCAAGCCAAAAAGTTTCAGTTGGTTACTAAACAAAACATCAGAACCAACTCTCTCACAAAGCAAGTGGCGTGTATATTCCTTGACATCCACAAAAGAAATTTTCACTATCAACCAATTGTCATACTCTACCGAGGCATTCATTCCAGCATGAAAACAAAAACAACATTTAGTCTACAATCCAATTTTATCAGTTAACTAATTACATTAGTGCCTACATATGAATAAAAATTATGGTCTACTACAGAGAACAACCATAAGCAGCTACAATAGAAATTCACATCAAAGTTGGAAAAGTACAGCCAAAATTTTACTCTCTTCCACTATCGTCATCAAGGGCCATTGCTTCCTTGACATCCACAGAGAAGGTATATTCCTGGTCACAACCCATAAATGAATCGCACATGAAATACAGCGTGTATGTCTTCTTTCCAGCTTCTGCAGGAGTAGCAAACTCAAGCTTGACTCTTGCCCTCCTCTGAAGGGAAACCCTCTTGATGGCAAGAAGCTGGTTACTCTTGGGGTCTCCAACAACAAGCCACCATCCTTCTTCTTTGGCTTTTGGATACCTGGGTGCATCAACAGGCCCCACCTCTGTCCTCCCTTCTAGATCTCGTTCAAGAGTGACCTGCAATGTGACATCTTCCCCAGTCCCCACATTCTCACTTTCCAACACCTCATATGACAAATCAATATTGGGAAAACGATTGCAAAACCTAGCAATATCCAGCAACTGATTATCTGACATCTGCAGGAGTTCGCGGCGCTCATCATCTTCCATCTCCACCAGATCAAACACTGTCTCTATATTCTTACCCGGATTCTCTTGGCACTTCTTGGCCAACTCCTTTGTGAAGTGAGGAAGCTGCAGTAGCATGGAATCTCGCTCCCACATGCCTTGTGTCACCATTTGGCTCACCTCCATTGCCAGGAGAGCAAGGCTCAGCCAACCATTACTTGAAATAACATCAACCATTGCTTGAAGCAGTCTACTAGCATAAATGAGAACCTCTCTCTGATCCAATGCTAGATTACCACCCACAGCTTGCCTTGAGAAGTGAGCTTGCAGCAGCGCATTTGCCTTTACATGAGGGTCTGTACATTTAGGATTTTCAAAGGAAAACCTCTGGTGATTGATTAACCTCCGAACCACATCCTCCTCTCCAGGTCGAATAGGAAGTTGTGCATACTCGGAAGCTGATGTCAGAATCTCCAGAAGGCCCTTCATTTTTGTTTTAGAAGTCAACAAAGAACTGAAGCGTTCAATAGTGGTATAACTGATATAGTAGTATGACGCTATCATGCCAAGATTCAGAGGAGATAGTTCCATGTCCTCTTCTATAGCTACACATTTACTTGCTTCCAAATCACTCAATGTGTTCTCAACAAGCTCTGAAAGGTGATCTGAGAGATGCCTGTGACTTACTCCTTGGAGATTGTAATAGTTGGGGTTCTGCGCGAGCCTCCTGTACATGAAAGTCCAAGTAAGATAATCCACAGCATCTTGCTTGTTCTCAATAACTCCTGCAACCACTTCTGCATTAAAATTATCATGTAAGAAATGGTGAAAATGACTTTCCACAGGGAATGCTTCGTACAAGAACTTCTTGTAATATTCTTTTCGAGGTGCATGGCAAAGGATGACACATTTCCCAGAGTTATCAAGCAGAGGTCGGCTAGCATGTCCCATCATCTGCAATAAATCCGTAACAGGGTAATCAGTGTGAGCATTTTCCCGCCCATCATAATATTGTGTTCCCATCACAACCACCAAATGTGCTGACAATGGCACTCCCCAACACAACGAACTGCTCATGACACAAACCTGAATCCATCCAGCTTCAAACAGTTGCGAGACCACCTCTTGATCCAAACTGCTTAAACCCTCATGTAAGTACCCCACTCCCTGGCGTAAAGTAGCTCTCAACATTTCCTCATTGATTCTGCTGACGAAAGGCTCAAGTTCCTCGGGAGATCGCAGCAGAAATGCTGGATTTTCCTGGCTGTCAACACTTGAGTATGTCATTAGATCAACTGCAGTGAGTCGGACATGTTTTCGCGTAGGGACGAAAACAATAGCAGGCTTCTCATTCTTGGCATGCTGAACAATTGCTGTGTATGTTGGTTTTGTCATTGCTTGCATCCTTGCTTCAAAATTAGATATATCCACTCCCTGAATGTGTATCTCAAGTGGCACAGGACGAACACCAGGAGGGAAGTTGAAAAGACCATGAGAGGTAGCCCCTATCCATTCACCTAGATCCTTGGCATTTGCAAGTGAAGTAGACAAAGCAACAATACGGATCTTGTTCTCAACCTGACTTGCAATATATCTCATCCTAGAGACAATCACCTCCAACACAGGCCCACCTTGACCTCCAAGCAAATGAAGTTCATCAATAATGAAAAGACTAACCTGCTGCACATACTTGCGCTGTTTCCACCTGCGGGACAAAGCATCCCATTTCTCAGGAGTGCCGATGATTATCTGACTTCTCTCGAGCAGCTTCATATCCATTGACGTTTCCCCAGTCAATTCCACCACTCGCATGCCAAGACCCTTGCCAAACTTCTTCTCCCAATCACGATACCTTTCCTTGGCAATGGCTTCAAGAGGTGCAATATACACAATGCGCATAGTACATTCAGGTCCTTTTTGATGATTCCTCAGTATAGCAAACTCCGCACATATGGTCTTCCCACTGCCTGTTGGTGCAGCAACTAGGACATTGTCATCTGTATTGTATAGAACAGTGAAGACCTGAGTCTGGACAGGATTAAAATGCTTAAAGTCTTGATAGAGAGCCTCATATGACGGATTTCTTAAAGCAGTCACAGGAAGGGGTTGCAAGTCCAACAACTCTGTTGGTGGAGGATACTTCTCCGGAAGAATCAGATGCCTAAATGAGACAGGTAGAACAGTTTGTGAGCCAAGCCACTTATCTGACACCACCCGGATGAAATATTGGGGTGGCAAAGGTTCGTAAATTGGCACTGTAAAATTCAAAGTGTGGTCTTCATCAATATATTGTTTTTTCAGCATAAAATACTCATGATGAAGAATATATTCACCATCATTATCCTCAACTAGTACCCAAAAGGGCTCCACATATCTATGAACCTTGTCATCCCATTGACAATCTGGTGTTATTGTCAGTTCAACCCTCAAAACAGTACGAGTTATTGGCTGAACATGCGCCGCAAGGTTTAGTTTTGGGAATTGATGAATGAACTTGTGAAGTGTTCTGCCCATCTTTGGGTAACGAATAAGCTCCCCTATCTCCTGAGATGATAGATCATAAAACCTATCCCAGGCCAAATCTTTCTTCTCCAATTTCATCAGAATTTCATTTGGGATTCCATTGAACTGGCGAAGAGGTGTTTGGACACTCCACATCCTCTTTGTAACCATTTTACACAAGTTCAAAGCTTTCTCTGCCAATTGTGCCCATCCTCGTTTCAAGACAATTTCAAAAAGTGCTCGTAGAAGACGCCCCGCACTCTAGAACAAAAGAAAGCAAAAAGAGAGACATAAACATATAGATCTAGATGTCACAAAGACAACTCTAAGATAGAGAAACATAAAAATTTGAGGGGAAAAAAAAAGTAAGTACAACTGAAAACTAACCTGAGTTATGTACACCATGTCAGATGTCAGAGAAAGTCCTTCGAGCTTCAGCTGTGAAATATATGCTTGCAGCAAAACGTTGATTTTTGCACTAGGCTCCTCTAGGCTTTCCTTGATTGGAATGGGAACACGGTCCAAAAGTTTTGCCAGCTCCATCTTCTCATCTTGTCTGACTGTCACATATTTAAACTCCTCACTCAGAGAGAACAATCGACAAAGCTCTATGTCACCCATTGTTGGCTTCAAATGTTCATTATACGTGGATATCGTCCCATGAGTTATGTAATAGTAACTAGCAATACGACCCAAATCTGTCACCTGGAAATATCCACTTTTTCTATCATACTTTACCAAATTATTCTTGTCCAAGATTGTTGCAGCTGAGTGAATCTGCCAAAGAACAAGCCAAATAATATAGACATCAAAATCGCCAATATAACTTTCAAGATTCAAGCAACGGGGAAAAAATCAAAAGTCACTGAATTCAGATTCACAGAAAAATTAATGATTCATGACTTCGAAAAGTAGACAAGATACATATGGGTACAGTCAAGAAAACACCTTACCTTACAGCAAATGAAACATGATGCAAAATAACTCACGAAATAATATACAACCAAAAGGTGCAGACATGGCACCCAGTTGTTTAAATATAGAGCAATCAGACTTGGAGTTAACGAGAAAGACATATTCCACAATCCTTCCTCCCAAACTAACACCAGTAGCTCGAGAAGACAAACATAAATATTTTTAGTCCTACCAACTACTATTAACATGCACTAACAGAACAAGAACTTGCATTTATTGCCACTAAAATCGTGCACTTACCAAATCAGCCCTCCTCTCCTCCAACGTAATATCCTTTGTGAGAACATCTGGTGCTAAGCCATAGAGTGTAGGATTTCGTAGCATACGAACATACAAGTAAGTGTAGCCAATCCAGTTGCAGGCTTCCCTAGCATTTTGAACTGTTCCAAGGACAATTTCTGCATTAAGCTGATCAGCAAGTTTGGAGACAAACTGACTTTCAATTGGAAGCTGCTGGTTCATCAAAGAAAGATAGTACTGCAGTTCACCGTGGCCAGTGATTATTATTCCTTCACCATAAGAATCATACTGAGGCCTCCCTGCACGACCCAGCATCTGCATAACATCAAGAGGACTTAGCTCAGTCCACGCCCCTTTTTCTGGACTGTATACCTGGGTCCCCTTGATAATAACAGAGTGAGCAGGCAAATTTACACCCCAAGCAAGAGTGGCAGTGGATACCAACACTTGCACATGTCCCATCAACGAAAAAGATCCTCAACAAGCTGGCGATCACCCCTCGTCAAACCGGCATGATGAATTGCAAAACCATAAGCCAGAAGATCTTTGAGATCATTACTCTTGACCATATCTGTATGACTTTGAAGAATCTCACGGCTAGCACTGTCTTCCCTCAAGAACCTACTAAGAGTATCATTAGCAAGTGCAGTATCTCGAATTGCACGTGCTGTCTTGGCTGTTTCCTTTCTTGAGTGGACAAAAATCAAGACTTGATGCTTCCCTGCAACTGCCATGACCTTCTCATAACACACATCATTCATCAACTGGAACCTCTGGAGTGGTTTCTTTACTGTAATCCCAATATACTGTTGAGACAAAGGAACAGGTCTGTAACTATTGTCAAAATAAAACAGCCCTTTCTTGACATCGACCCGTAAAAACAAGGCCACATCTTCATAGTTAGGCAGAGTAGCTGATAAACCCACTAACCGAATATGCTCTTTTGTAGTTTCAATCTGCCTAACAGTTCTAGCAACAATACTTTCGAGGACTGGCCCTCGATTATCATGAAGAAGATGAATCTCATCAATGATAAGAAGCTTCACAAGCTGGGTATATGTGCGATCTCCAGACTTTCTGGTAATGATATCCCACTTCTCAGGAGTAGTCACAATTATTTGGGTCTCTTCAATTTCTTGCCGACTCAGTGACTGATCTCCACTTAGCTCCTTCACATTCACTTGGTAATCTTTCAAACGGTTAGAAAGATTACCAACAACTTCGGCAACAAGGGCTTTCATAGGGGCAACATATACAATCTTATAATTCCCGTGATTAAACGTACCATCTGGATTCCTATTAAATGCAAGTTGCTGAAGAATGGTTAGTACAGCAACATTAGTTTTCCCTGCGCCAGTAGGAGCACAGAGGAGAATGTTATCAGCCGTGTAAAGAGCAGTGTTGTAGACTTTGCTCTGAACCCTGTTCAGCTGTTGCATCCCACTGAATGCTGGTCGTGCCCACTCAGGCATGTCAGATATCTTCACAAGCCGCTCATTGGCGTCTAATGGCTTTGGCTTTAAGGCCGGAACATGAACCTCTTCATAACCCTTTCGCTGATGCCTAAAAGAACCCAAGGGAAGATCACATTTTTTATTTGCCATCAGAAGGCCGCCCTGTTCAAAAGCCAGGCTGTCCAGATCCAGCAACTGAAGTTGGCCTTTCAACCAACCACTTTCTGCATCTCTGTCAACAAGACCCCTTCTATCTCTATCCCCATCGCCACTGCTCTCATCTTTCAGCCGACGAGCCTCTTCTCTAATACTCTTCTCCAAATTCTTTTGCCTCTCCTTTGCAGTTGCTCTTGTTGCATGCAATTGCTCCAAAATTGCTGCCAAGTCTGGGCCCAAACCCATCATTTCCTCTTCAATCTTCTTCCTTTCCTCCTGGTCTTCTGCCCTAGCCAAACGGGTACACCAAACAATCTTAAGCCGGTTTCGCAACAAGAACTTAATGAGGCTGAACTTTTCAAACTGGAGATGCACCAAAAGTTTAGTTTCAACCTCTCTGTCATCCCCCTCGGCTAGTATTTTAAGCACCTCTTCTGCAAGCTTCTGGCACTGCTGTGGGTCAATTTGTTGTTCATAAGCTTGAGAAATCTTTCTCTGAAGCCAATAAGCATCAATGTCCTGAACATTAAGGCTCATGCCCTCATTGGCATCACGTGTGTCGTCATCATCGAGCCCACCACCCATTTGCATTGCCCCAGAACCATTAGGCTCGACAACATCTTCATCCTCTTCCTCATCCTCTTGGACCATATCAAGATCACTTTCCTCTTCCTCATCCTCATTCTCCTCAAACTCAACAGCTACTCCCACATCGTCATCCAGTGCGTCGTCACCATTAGCTGTAGAAGTGCCAGAAGCATCACCTCCATCTTGGTAATCGGTGATAAGCTTTCCAACAGAAACAAGCTGATCAAATATTTGATTAGGAATTGGGTTCAACAACTTCTCAATCTCCTTCTTCTTGTCCGGGTTCTTAACAGACTCGTTCTTAAGGACAGCCAAAATCTCATCAGCAGCACCACTAACAATATTGAGAGGCTGCCCGCCCAACTGCTGTTGAATAAGACTAAGCATGGCCTCATAGGCAGCCCTGGTTTCCTTTGTCTTGGGCTGGTAAACGCCTTCATCACTGGCTGTAAGAACACTCTCTTCACGGAGGCGGCGCCTCTTGCTTTGTCGAGTAAGAACAGGTTCTGCCTGGGGATCACGGTCCTTCTTCTTTTTTGATTTCTTGAGCTTCTCGTCTAATTCGGGGGGCCTGCCTCTGTAAGCCCGGTCACCAAAAGATTTAGGATCAATCTTGCCCCAGAGCGACTCGGGCTCCCCGGTGGGCTCATGGGTGTCACGAGGGCGAGAATCGGTAGTGAGAACCAGGCTAGAGTTGGCCCTATACTCGTACTGCTTGAATCGGGCGTGTGCCTCCGCACCACCACCCAGGTGAGCCATTATCAGGTTTCAAAGTCAATCAACAGCAAAACCTAAATCAGAGGAGAAACGACGGTAAGTCTAACTATCGATATTAATATCATTTAACGGAAAATATAAACCTCTGCTCTACAGTCTAGGGTTTTAAACAAACAATATAAACCCTGTTTTTTCCTCAACGAACTGGACAAAATAATGAAATGAAAATATACAATAGGCTAGGAATTACTTAAAGTGCTGCCTCCTCTGCTTCTTCTGTATTGCTCACTAGCTACCACTTGTCCTTGATCTGTTTCCAGAGATTTAGATTTCTGTAAAACGAAAGCCTAGTTGTCAATAAAGATGTATTATATGGTTCTCATAGCGATTGAAAAATCAAAAGACAGAGGAGAAACGGCATCGTCTTGGTAAAAACCGACATTGACACATATTAACGAAGAACACGTGTGCTCTTGCTTACCCTTCTTTTTCTTTTTTTTTTTTTTCTCCAGTTCCGCGAACTCCCTTTGCTCTCTCGGATTCACTCTTCTTACACTCTCAAACCCCTTGTGTCCCCTTTTCCTTGCTCTCTTCGCCTCTCCCTTCTCTTCTTTGCCCAGTCCCAGTCCCAGTCCCGGTCCCAGTTTCCTTTCTTTTGATTCTACCCGACCCTAAACCTGCTCTTGTTCAACAGAAAGAAGAAGGAAGTTTGATATAGACGACATCGTTTCGCGTTTGATGAAGAGGCTGGGATTTTTGGGACTGGGCCAAGTCCGAGTCTTCTGGGCTTTCTGGTTTCTTGAGATTTTAGGTTTCCTGGGCCACAAATGAAGGATGAAGTTGGTTAAAGGGTTCCCGTTGGGTTTTAAATGAGCTGGGTCAAATTTGTTTGAGCCTTAATTTTTTAATTCAAAAAGGGCAAAGTTTGGATTTTGACGAAAATGATAAAATCAAAAAATTTGAGTTAAATATGAATTTTGGTTCACAAAATAATAATAATAATAATAATGACAATAATAAATTTTTAAAAATTTAATTAGATTAAAAATAAATTTGAAACTAAATTGTAAAAGAGCTATTTCTAAAAAATAAATTTTAAATATAAATAAAATAAGTAATATTTTTATATAATTCCAAAATGCAATTACACTTGAATTAGAATAACATAAATCTGAATATGTTTTTATAATTTGTCACTTATTTATGATCAAAAAAAATAAATGATGCAATTTCCGAAAATTAGTATATTTAGAATAACGTTTTTTTTTTTTCCAAGTATCATTTTTGTTAATATAAACTTTTTGAGATCATACACAAGGGAAGTCCGTATATAATACCAAATAAGGAATTATTTATCTCGGTAATTTTGTCTTTAGCGATAACAGAACAAACAAATAAAGCATTTGAAACTTGGCCTCGCCTTTTGAATCAGTAGCAGCCATTAAATTCTTAAAATAATGATATTTTAATTTGCAAATTTATTATTATTATTATTATTATTGTTTTTGTCTTATGAGAATAAAATTTTACTCAGATGGTACCAATTAATTTGATTAAAATAATTAAAAAATATCAATCAATAAAATAAACACGAGGATTTATTTAAAAATATATATATATATATTTCTTCATTCAACAAATAAAGCTGATTACGCGCCATATATAATGGTATAAAAAAAAAAACAGCACATGGACGAGGGTATAAAAGTCAAATCACTGAGGTTGCTTCCCAATCTAAAATATACCCAAAGTCTCACCTCCATATCCGCTAGATTAGATTCCCTTTGTGAATTAATATAAATAGTAAGTTGATTGTGTTTATAATACATTCAGACTTTACTTATTTTAATAAATAAATAAATAAACAAATTTTGTTTAAAAATCATTTTATTAAATATATAAGTGAGAAAACTTATTTTAGTTTTTTCTTAATTATGAATTAGTTCAAATACAAATACGTTATATGATATATTTAAAGGTAAGATATTAATTTTGAAAAAATATATATAATTATTCACCTGTATTTTTAATAAAATTAAAATTGAATAAAAATATAATCTATATAGAGACAGATTTGACAGAATAGTGCAGGCCGGGGAGAAAAGAAGAAACAAGGAAGGAGACTATTCGGCAGCTCCCCATATTTCACGCGTTTCGTCAACCCCATCTGCTTCATCGGCCGTGGACCCCACAACCCCATCCATCAGCTTCTGCTTTTTATCTTTTTTCTGGAATTTCTCCTTCCTTTTTAGCCTTTTTAATTTTTTTTTCTTTTTTCTCCTCTCTTTTCTTTTTTACGTCATTCCAAATCTCATTTAGTCGTTAAAATTTTTACATTATGTAATAAATTAAATTTTAATATTGTTGACAAAATAAATATTTTGTAAATTTGAATTATATTAATTAAATCAAATCTTTCTCTTTCATTAAATTAAACAACAAATTAAATAATTAAAAACTTGATTGGATTTAGAGCATGGCACCAGTGGCTTCTGGGTTTAGATTTCAAAAAGGAGGAAAAAATTTCTCAAATTTAAACATTATAAACTCTGTTAACGCTTTGCTTATCAACTCCATTAATGTTTATAATTTTAAAAGATTCCGGTTAATTAAAACCGACTTCGTAACTATTCATATTAAGCTGCATATTTTTATCTAATAAGTATTATATATTGACACCCACTAATAAAAAAAATATAATTATACGTTCCGACTGAAATATAATATACAACATATCGTGTAAAAAATATATGTAAATGTATAATATGTGATTGAATTATTCAAACTTTTTTTTTTTTTTTGCCATGTGAGATATAATTACAATTAGTTGACCCATACTTCAAAATAATTATATAAAATTAATTTAAAATATATAATTAAACTCAATTCGTTGTTTTACTCAACTATTTTAATTCAATTTGATTTTTAAAAAATTATAATCATCTAATATTATTCACTAATCACCGTGTAACTAAATGATTAATATGCTTAACTTTTATACAAATTATAAATTGAAATTGAAATATGTTCTTATGCATGGCTTACTTTTTGAGATTTGTATTATGATTAATAAATATATAAATTTGTATTTAAAAAAATATTACCCATACATATTGTAACGGCCCAAAACCTAAAAGAAAATAAATTATAATCTGAATGCGGAAGCGAAATAATAAAGTTAGTGTTTATATTCCTTACACAACAATTCAAAATACTCAATAAGGCTACGAGAATGATATTTAAAAAAAATAAAAAATCAAATACATAAATAGAAAGTAAACAACTGGGCATCCTATTCACAACCCTCTTATGAATCGGGATCTGGATATTGGTATTCTTGATCTGAAATGGTTAATGAAAAAGTGAGCTATACTACCCCATTAAGAATGTCATGCTACTCACCGATATAAAAATGAACACTAATAAAAATTATAAAAATAACTAATACAACTCTTAATTTATGTAAATTCATTTATCATAAATAAAATTATTTATTACACACTTACCATAATGAGATTTCCAAAACCGACCTATAGCGATAATAACACAAACAATATCATAATTTTATTTATAATTAGTCAGAACAATAATTTTCCTTTTTTATCTGCCAACTAGTATCCATGGAGGTTCATAGGGATGTCCCTACTACGCGTGAACTCTTATTCAACATTGTCAACTAACCGTTCGTCCCCGTACCCCATCCGGTATGAGTATCAAAATATCATATCTCAATACTTTATCTGGTAGGAGAGTGAAACGGATCGTCCTCATACCTTATTCGGTATGAGGCCCAAAAATATAATCCCTCAATACGCCGTCCGGTATTTGTAGCGCCCGCGGAAAATTGAAGAAAGAAAAAAAAACGCTTGTGCCACGTCAGCAGACCCAGTCAGCAGGTCTGGCCAACCAGGACCTGCCACGTGGCAAAACCACGTCGACCGGGGACGGGCCACGTTGGTGATCCGCGTGCGCGCGATCGGACGGCCCAGATCAATCGCGCGCACGGACGGCCCAGATTTAATCAAAAACGGACGACCCATATTAAAACAAAATGGACGGCTGAGATCAAAAGGCAAAATGGTATAAATAAGACCCCCACACCAGACCCCAAACCCTAGCCGCCTGCCCTCGCCGAAGAAGACGAACCAGAAGCCGGCCGCCACCACCCGCCGCCGCACCGGAGGGATTTCCGACCGCCAATCGAGGTAAATTTCATACCCCCGACTCGTTTTTCCACGTTGATTTCCCCAGTTGCCAAATCGGAGCCAAAATCCTGGCCAAACGGCCGAAAGCCAGCGGCGCCGCCGCGCCCCTTCTCGATTTTTGCCTCCGATGAGGCCCTTCCCGGCCTCCGTTTAATGCAATTTTTATATCACCGTGATCACCATTCTTTTCTCTACAGGTTGATTAGAGCCGAATCACCAAAACACGAACTTCACCGGAGAGCCGCCGCACCCGAGAGCACCGCTGCCGGTAAGCTTCGGTTTTCTGTAAATTTTCGGCCCTCCGAGGGCCGTAGGGTTGTTTTATCGCAGGAACCAATGCGAGTGTGGCCGAAAACGGCCAACCCGAGGCAAACCGCCGTCGCCGGAGCACGGCGGAGCCGCCGTCGCCGGAGCACGGCGGAGCCGCCGTCGCCGGAGCACGGCGGAGCCGCCGTCGCCGGAGCACGGCGGAGCCGCCGTGCCGGAGTTGCGATATTGGCCGAAAGGGGCCCTGGGCCTAATTTGGGATTTTTTGGAACACGTGCAGGTACTAGTAGTGCGTTTCAGTTTCCCGAGAAAAATTCAGGGAAAATTAGGGACAGCCTGCAAGCGCACTGTGAAGCCGTGTTCGGACCCCGAAACGAGTAAGGACCCCTCACCCTATTTCCTATCACGGTTTTAAAGTTCAATAAATGATAAAACGGTATTTCATGAATCAACGAATGTGTGAAATTACTTAAGGTCGCTAATGGAGCCCGAGTCTAGTGTGTTTGTCGGTTAACTGTTATTTGGCCTGTTTACAGTTTTAAATGCAGTATGAGATTTGATGTTTTCATTTTATAGTTTTGTGTGCACATTCTACTGTTTTATTGATTATGGATTGAATAACCGGGATATTGATGCTGTATGTTGTCTGTTTGGCATAAATTATCGTTTTGCTTGTTTGTATGTGATTGATAATGCTGACTGAGGAAAAAGGAGAATGAAAGATTATGTAAATGGAAATTGTATACTGTGGTCAGCCTGACTAGATATCCTGGGAGATGGTGGACGGACCGGGTCCGTAGGGAACCCTACCAGGATTGTGGTCTCCCATATCGGACGGGGTATGGAGATCTTATGTGTTTTGGCGCCCATACCGGACGGGGTATGGGGACGGCCCGTTTCACCCTCATACCGGACGGGGTAATGAGGTCTATGGTTTGGCGCCCATACCGGACGGGATATGGGGACGGCCCTGGAATGGATTTCAAGTGTTAAGGATTAACGGGTAGCGAGACCCCTATGGATCCCCATGGATACTAGTGGGCTGGTAAATTAGGAAAATATATTGTGTAACGATTGAATTACGAAAAGTTTGATAGGTATTATGTTATACAGTTCATATATATGTTTTCATGATGATGATGATGTTATTGCTTTCGTATATTATTTTATGAATTTCACTGAGGTAAGTGAATGGTAAAGGTTTTATTATTAATAAAAGGATTTGTTGTAAATTATGCTCCATTGGTCTTTTTGTGTTTTCTACCCACCTTTACCTCCGTGACGGTGAGATATCGTGATGTCTTTACTGGGCTAGTGTAGCTTATTCCTTATTTAATCATTTCAGAACAAGAGAACATCGTTCCCGAGCCGATTCCGCAGGAGGACGACGAAGGAGACACCTAAAGACTTCATAGTCATATTCGTAGCTTTTACTTTCAAGTTTTCCTTTAGGTAGTTTGATCTTTTATATTTTGTGAGCACGTTTTTGGTTTTAGTGTAAGGGATGTTATTCGAATTTTTGACTTCGCTTCCGCATTTGATATTTTTAATATACATTCCATTATGAATTTTCGGGGTCGCTACAGTATTATTGCGAAACGGGTCGTCCACATACTCCGTCCGATATGAGCGCCAAAATACCAATTCTCGATACTCCGTCCAATATGAGACAATGTTTACGGTAGGATTTTCTATATACTCGATCCATCTACCATCTCTCGGGATATCCAATAAGGATATCATTCATTCATTCACTTAATCAAGTAATTTTTCATTTACATTTAATTTTTAATTTCACAATTTAACTATAAATCACACAATACATGCATTAAGGAAACACAATCGAATCATCTTACCAATTCCAATGTATTATCATGCATTTGAAACTGTAAAATTAAACAATCAGTTAAAACATAAAAAACAGTAATAAATAACCGGTTTCGCCTCTATTAGTAACCTATAATTACTTATCGATATTTTTTAAATTACACAAAATACTATATTATTTATAATTAAACTTCAATTCCATAACAGCAAATAAGGTGAGAGATTCTTACTCGAATCGGTGTACGAAACACTAAACTTTCAGCTGCACCTACTGGCAGTTCTATAGTTTTCTGAATTTTTTTTCAGAGATTAAAACACGCTTAAAGTATTTGGAAATATCCTAAAAAAATCAAAGTTGGTGTT
The DNA here is from genome assembly GCF_000150535.2 of Carica papaya. Next base: position 836,439 of record NW_019014656.1, on the reverse strand, counting down.
AAAAACCTTTTTTCGACCAATTTCAAAAGTCTAGCAAGGCACTGTCGCCGTGCTCCGGCGATGGTACCACCGTCCGCGAAGGTAGTTTACCTCGAACTGGCCATTTTCAGTAAGTTTTATATTCATCATTACGAGAAAACACGTCAAAGGGGCTCATTTGGTCGAAAAAAGTCAAAAAATAAAAACTCACCAGCGGTAAAATTTTCCGGTGCGGCAGCTCTGCCAACTCACCTTCACTGTTTGGCGTTTTTCTTCGGTCAACCTGTAAAAAACATAATGGTGATTACAATGGTAGAAAAATCACACAATACGGGAATCAGAAAGGGGCTCATCGGAGGCGATTTTTTGTTTTTCTAGCGGCGGCGCCGTCAAGCTTTACTCGCAGTTTTCAGCTCATTTGCCGGTTATTTTACTCCAATTTGGCCATGAGGGTGTTCAAAATCAAATTTTGAGCGAATTAAAGTTTTTTTTACTTTTTTTGACAGTCGGAGGTGGCTCCGACACGACGGCGGGCGGCGGTTGGCTTCCTTCTTCAGCGACTGGTTCTTCTTCTCTAACGGGACACTGGCAACTAGGGTTAGAATTCGGTGTGAAGTGAGGTATTTATATCCATCTTCCTTTAATTTGGGTCGTTCATTGTGTTTGATCTCGACCGTCCGATCACGTTTAAAGAAGAAATAAATCTAGACCGTTCATCGTGATTTAATCTGGACTATACGATCGCATTTAAAGATAGAACAAATCTAAATCGTTCATTACATTTAATCGTGACCATCCGATTGCGCATAAGGAGGGAACGGATTCAGACCGTCCACGTGCACAGGACCAAATTTGAATCGTCCGATCGCGGGCACGAGGATTGCCAGTGTGGCCTCCCGCCTGGCACCGCGTCATCGTGCCTTGCCACACAACATTCTCCAGTTCGCCAAGGCTGTTGATTGGGCGTTCTTATATGGCATATTTTTAAATTGTGTTTTTAACCCGAATTTTTTTATTTTTCTTTCAAAAATAGCCCTGAATCCAATTTTCATCCATTTCTTCTAAATTATTTTCAATTTCATCCTCCACAATTTTTCTTATTTTACATTAAATAAAATTATAAAATTAAAAATTATATTTGATATATTATTTTATCTATATTATTTAAAAATTATCCAACCTAAATTTGGATCCCGGATTACACTCCTTCCCCTTAAAAAAA
>NW_019014656.1:809496-829368 GCF_000150535.2 Carica papaya | reverse complement strand
TATTGAATCATTGACCTTAATTGGGTCTAATATAATAAATTATATATTTTTTAGTCAAATTTTTATTATTATTAATTAATTAATTAATATATTACTAATAATATGAATTATTAATGAATACACGTACGAATATAATTAGATTTAAATTTATATTTTTATATAAAATAAAAAAGTAATTAACTACTATTTAATAAATAAATTGTTAATGATTAAGTTATCTTCAAGAATTTAATTATTTAAACTTGACCTATTTGGTAATGATTCATATGAAATTTAACATGGAATTTCTTATAGCTAATAAATATAACAACAATTTAGAAACAAAAGATTGTATTTTAATTATGTATAATGGATTGGATTAAATAATGGAAGGTTAAATGTCTGAAGTTTATTATAATTATTATTTATTAAAAATAAAGTATGTATATTTTTCGTAAATTTAAAAAGAGAAGAATAATGAATAATAACCAATGCGTTATTTTTCAACAAATAAGAAAAAGGGCATGAGAGGAAGGACGCAGACAGCATGATGGATAACGCTATAGAATAATGGCATATGAAATTATGATAATATCTTATTATATGAAATTATGAATTAATAGGTTTTAGAGTAAATTGTAGTATATTTATGTCAATATTTAAAACATTAATTTAATTATTTAATTACATATATATATATATCAATTACTGTTTATTTTTAATTAAATAATTAATGATAATTTGCGAAATAGTAAAATTACTATCAAAACTTAAAATTTAATGGTTAATTTTTGGTTTATTTGATCTCTTTTAAACAGTATATTTTTACGTTTTATAAACTTCCTAACAAACATTAATTTAATATTTTTGAAGTAAATTATTGAAATATTTGTGAACCACGGTCTTATAAATTGTATTAATTTATTTCTATTTTTAATAAAAATATAATTTTCAATTTTTAATTATACTAAATTAATGAAAATAAAAATTTCATCACTTTCAAGGAGTATATTACCAACAACGTAAATTTATTTTGCGGTAAATTTAATTATTTACACTTTTTTTTTTAGAAAAGTTGATAGTAAGCAGAAGTAAAATATTAAATATTTGATTTTTACTTTTATTCCATGTTAATACACAATAATTTATTAGTATATTATGTTAATAATAATTTAATAAATATGTTATTACATAACATAAAAATATCAATTATTAATAAAGTTAATAATTTTGATATAATAAATGAGCAGAAAAAAGATGTGTTAAAATTTTATATATTATTAAAATACAATTTTTTTAAAAAAAAATTTATTAAGAGCTCTTTCAAATAAAAATTAAGGACCAATAACTTTTTTAAAATACTTTAACGTTTTATCATACGTGTAAAATATATATTTAAGGAAAAAAAAAACTAACTTTAAACTTTTTATGCTTTATACGAATTATCTCCTTAATTTACCGAGAGAAATAAGAGTGGTAAATTGATATACAAATTTGTAATTCTCTAAAATTGGACCCCCCCCAGAATTCTAAATTCAATTAGAGTTAGGATTAAAACTAGAAACTACTACTCGGATTAGTATTTACTAATTCCGACTACTACAAGTAAACGAATATTATAATGCCTCCTGCCGAGATAGCGGCTGGAATTGGATATAAAATAAGGGAAGCAGAAGAAGAAGAAAGAGTTAATTTGAGTTCAAATCAAACACCCCACCCACGTACATTAACGCTGCAGCACAACCCTCTTTCTTCTTCTCCTTTTTCCCTCGCGAACGCCAGTTGTTTCCTCCTCATACCTCACCTGTCAACTCCGTCTTTCAAACCCAACACAAGATCTACTCCTTCCAATTCTCTCTCTCCGCTCCTTCTCGTCACATGCGCTGATCTACTCATCCTGTCTGATCTCCGCCTCTCCAGGTATTTCCATTGGATTCCGTCTCCATTCTCTCTCGAATCTCATCTCTCGAGATCTACTGACTCCCGCCCGTGTCTTTTTAGCTCTCTGTTTTTCTTTTTTATTTAGTTACTTGCTTTCCGGTTTTGATCTCAATTTGTACGTAATTCGTGTGCATATATATATATCTAGCGGGTGCTTTTGTCTGATTCGTTGTTCGAAAGTTGTGATAATGCCGGCGGAGGTAGAGAAATTGCACGCTGAAGTTGAGGCTGACGAGAAGGGTCGCCTAGATACGGCCGCGCGTCAGGATCTGCCCAACGGCACCAATCACAGGGGCAATGTCGATGTCGATGCCAATGCCAAGGACGATTCTGATGGTTCCTACGTTTTCGTTGACGGAGAGGACGCCGTTGCTGATGATCCCGTTGAGTCCGATCTCAACGGGGGCAACACCCCTGATGTCGGTGCCTGTGCTGGTCAGGACGAGCATAGTGAGAATGGGATCGTTAAGGAAGAAAAAGTTGAGAGTGGGGAGATACGTGATCGTGTTGGTGAGGAGAATGCGGGAAGGAATGATGGTGCTGAGGATCAAAATGGAGTCACAGCTGTTGCGAAAATTGAGTCGCAACTGCCTGTTGATGGAGTTGAAGTTGGGGTAGAGACTCGGGATTCTGAAGCTGTGGCTTCTGGATATGAATTCGAACTGCCACAACCAGATGATGGGAAAGGTACCAATGGGAAAGGAGACGAGACAGAATCAGACGCGCAAGTGGAAACAAGTCAGGATTCTCGATTGTTAATTGGAAGTTCATCTGATCCTGAGACCCAGCCGCCGAACCATGAGGAGGAGAGGGTTGACGGGCAAAGACAATTAGCTTTGCCTATAGACACCGAACAAAACCAGGAATCTGAAATTGTAGTCCCTGGGGATGTTCCAGATAGTGTCGATCATGGCAACCAACTAGCTGATTTGTATCAGGGGAAGGATGAGGTAGGATTGACCAGTAGTGAGATTCCTTTGGAATCTCAATCTGGGGATGAACAAGTACATTTGGAGCATAATTTACAAACAGATTCTAGTCACGTAACTGAACTACAAGGAGAACCAGAAGCTGTTAGGATTCCTGTCTCCAATGAAAATGGGGATGGCTTGCCGGCTGATGATGCCCATAATATTTCAGAAAATGGCAGTCAAGAGACATCTAAACAAGATAGGTCTTCTGAAGAAGCTGAAAGCTTGTCCTACCCTGTTCAGTGCGAGAATCTACCAGTTGAAAATGCCGAAAGCTTCTCAACTTTTTGTGATAATGATACAAGACTAGATACCACTAGCCAGAGGCCTGAAAGAGATCTTGAGTTGGACTCAAGTCAAGTCTCAAAAATTGATATTGATGTTCCATTACAAGCAGAGCCAGCTGTGGAATATGAGAAGGAAGAGTGCCTTCCTGTGGATTGTGCTCAGGAGAATACCAACGAGATAATTGCTATTGATGATGCTGATGCCAAGCAAAATGCAGGTGAAGAAGCGAAAAGCTTTCCCTTTACAGCTCCAGTTGATGACAAGGTAGCTGAATCAGATGTTGAAATCTCAGCTTTTGAAGTGACAGAAAATTCAGCACTTGGTGTCACTGATGATGTTAGCGTAGAGGCTGAAGTTCTACGGGTGAAATGCATTGAAACTACCAGTGCAGAAACCGAAGGTCAGAATGGTGTAATGAGAAGGATGTAGAGTCAATTTTGCCTGCTGATGGTGTGAGTTTTGATAGCCTCAAGTCTGAAGAGGGAGAACCTAATTTCCCCAAAAAAGATATAACAGTACAAGAGGAAGCTCAAGTTTCGGAAAAGGTCACAGAACTTGATGGAAACCAGCCTGCCCCTGTTTCTGAAACCATAGCAGAATCCCATGAGGCTGTTCCTGTTGAAAATGAAGTTAGATCACTTTGTTGTCTTGGTGATGATGTGAAAATCCAGTCCGAACGTCACTCTGCATCTGGTTTGAGTAATGAAGATATTCCTGGAAATGTTGACACTGTAAACGAATCCAAGGTCCTTAATGGCTCTGAAGAAAATTGTGTATCGGATGCTGTTCATGTTGAAAATGGAGTTCAACATACTGATGGAGATAATGATGAAAAAACGACATGCGGGGAAGTAGGTGGAGTTGAAGAAGTTCGCATAGATGAACCTCCAGCACATTCCCCTGAAGGTTCTACTTGTGATGCTTCTGAGGGGCAGAGTGTGAGTCCAGAGTCGGAGAAAAGACCATTTTACTTTTTGATCAGGATCCCGAGGTATGATGACCAAAGTTTAAAGGAACAGATAAGACATGCTCAGTTACAAGTTGATCAAAAGACAGAGAGTCGTGATGCTATTGGATCTGAAATCCAAAAGATCAGGGTATCTTTGAACATTCTCTTTTTTGGTATATGTGTGTGTGAGTGTGTGTGTGTGTGGAATAAGATTTTGTTTCTTACGAGATATCCTCTTGTGGATAGGCCTCTTGCAAAGACTACAGCAGAGGTTTTGATGCAGTCAGAGCAGAAGAAAATGCTGCACGGGACTTGCTTAGGTCTAAACGCCAGGAAATAGACTCTCTTCATTCTAGGATCAATCTGGTCAAAAGTGCTATGTCTATTGATGACATAGATGGCAGAGTAGGAATTCTTTCTTCCGTCATGCTTACGCGGTTTCCTTCATTTCCTATTGTGCTTATCTGTCTGTGTTTATGCTTGTAAACAGGTGCGTAATATGGAACACATGATAGAGCATGAAACTTTGCCTTTAAAGGAAGAAAAGCAATTGATTCGTGAAATTAAGCAGTTGAAGCAACTCCGTGACCAGATATCATCTAACATTGGGAGGCAGGATGATGTTCAGCAGGCGCTAGACCAGAAAGACCAAATAGAGGAGCGCTTGAAAGTAAACTTTCGTTTTCTCTTCATCATTATGTTAAATACAGAAATTATTTATTTATTTATTGGCCTTCTATTGTTCAATTTGACTTGTTATGTAAAAAGATGGACTTGAAGCATAAAATATGGGCTAGCAAATCACATTCTTCAATCTAAGTAATTAATTTTGTTTGCTAAACACTACTGGACTTTGATAATGGCCAAAATGGAGAGTGATTGATTACCTTAGATGTAGGAACTCCTTTTTTGCATGCAAGCATTATTCTCATCTTGTTTTTTTGGCTTTTAAAGTTGTTGAGGAAGGAAGCCGATTTGCTTAGAAATAATGTCCTGAAAGCTGAGGCAGTCACTAAAGCTGCCAAGAAGAAGTATGATGAGGAAGCTGAAAAGAAACGTCAATTGGACAAGCAGTTCAAAGCTGCAAATGACATTCGCCAGGAAGTATACGCACACTTGCAGAGTTTGAGGAAGCTATTATATGAAAAGGTAATCATTTAATAAGATTTATGATGAGCGAGAACATACTATATTTGCAAAATGGGAGTATGCATTTTCCACAAGGTTAGGTGTGGCCGCATTTTTGAAAGTTCATGTTGAGGAACTTTTTGCAAAAAAACTCTTCTTAGTATTTGAACATTTGAGACATGAATACAGTTGTTTTTATACAACGTATATGAGTTTGTTGCAAGAATCTGGTAGAACTTTTTCCTTGATAAAAATGGTGTAATTCTTTCTGATTTCCTGCAATGGAGTTTTCAGCTACGAAAATCAAATGTAGCTTAGTATTCTTATCCTGACAGGAACACGTCTGGTTTAAGGTTAATGGTATTTAATCACAATGTTTATTGGTGAACGCCAGCTGCATTCTTCTCATTCCATTTGCTGGTCTCTTGAATATCATCTTGTTCTATAAGTTGTTGAGACAATTTTGATGTTTTTTGTTATTGCTGATTTTGGAAATTACAGTTTATTTGCTTGAAGGCAGAAAAATTGAGAAATAAAGTGTGTTTTTAATTGCTTTCAAATCTACAGAACAAAAATTTCCGTAGCTACATGGATGATGCTAATGCTGCCAATGATTTGGCCTCGAAAAGAGATAAGGATGCACTCCAACAACTTTGCATTAACCAGGTGAGATAGTACAGTCCCTTTCATTCCTCTCATCTGATTTACCAGCGTGGTTTTGTGCTGACAAATCGATAAACAGGTGGAGAGAGTCATGAATCTGTGGAACAATGACGATGAGTTCCGTAAAGAGTACATCAGATGCAATGTAAGGAGTACATTGAGGAGATTGAGGACTTTGGATGGCCGTTCACTTGGTCCTGATGAGGTGCCGCCTGTAATTCCTCATTCAATGAATGGAAGAATAGATAAGGATAAAACTGTTCCACAAGTTTCAACTCTTGGAGAAGAAAGGCAGGAAATTGTTGTGACTGTCGAAAGCACTAAAATGGAAGATAATGCTACAATAAATGCTGGGGAACAAAAGAAGCAGAGAAAAACAAAAAATCCTGTGAACTCTGCCCCTCTTGCAAGTGTCTCAGCACCTGTTTCCAACAGAGATGAGATTGAAGAGGTAAGAGAAGAAGAGCCTAAGCCAACAAAAGAAGAAGAAGAGTTGGTTAGGAAGGCAGAAGAATTGAGGAAAGCAGAGGAAGCACGCAAATTGAAGGAGCAGCGTCGGTTGGAAGAGAAGGCCAAGGCAGTGGAGGCATTAGAGAGAAAGAAACGTAGTGCAGACAAGGCCAAGGCTAGGGCTGCAGTAAGAGCTCAGAAGGAAGCTGAAGAGAAAGAGAAGGTTAATGCAAAGAAAGCTCGGGAATAATGAAAATTCAATTTCTATTTTGTATCATTATGACACTTCATTGAATTGCTTCTCTCATAAAATGTGTTCATTCCCTAAGATATACTCTTTTGTGCAGGAAAGGGAAAAAAGGTTAAGGAAGAAGGAAAGAAGGAAGAATGTTGCCGCAGATGAGACAGTTCTCATTAACGAAGAAGAATCTGTTCGAAGCATAGAAAATTCGATGGATCCTCCAAAGGAGGCTGAAACTACAGATAAGGCAATGACAATGGCACAGAAGAATCGGAAACCATCACAGTTTATAAAACAGACTAAGGCAAAATCTATTCCTATACCTATCCGGAATCGGGGTAAGAGAAGGATGCAGCCATGGATGTGGGTTCTCCTTATCGCAGTGGCTCTTGTTGCATTGTTTTTGTTGGGCAACAGCAACTTATCTTTAAAAGCTGGGCTGCAAGGATTTAATTTCTAGATATAATATGGCTCATAATATAAGTTAAGCAATCAATCGACTGGAGATTTTTTTTTTTTTTTTTTTTCATTTATTTTTTGGAAGGGGGGAGGGGGTTGGGTTTCCCTGACATATCTATAGGCAATTCTTTGGTGCTGCTATCAGGTTTGATTTTCTTCTAGCTTGTATTCAATTGGTATAAGTGGCTTTTTCACTCACATGCCACTCGTAGATTTGATTGTTGTTATATTATGGTAATACGAACATAACCGTCCACAATATTGTTTCCATTTACTTTTAAAATAATATAATAAAGCATGAGGATTTTTGGTATCATCTCTCACAAATGGCATTGTGATAAAAAATTTTTCCCTCGTTTGTGGTGATTGTGCAATTGTTTTAGATCACACGACCGATGATTACATAACCTTTTTGGACATGAGTTCTGGTTTATAAAGGTTGCACAAATATTACCAGTTAAAATTAAACTGGCATTACAAGCGAATCTTTTAGGGGTTGTGCTTTTGTTTCAAGGGCGTCTGATTTGGTCATTTTAAATCTCTTAGACAACGCCTGTCTGTTTCATAGTCGTATTTTCAGGCAATTCTTATCCATAATTATTCAACTTTTTAAAGGCTGAATACAAAATACACTAATTTACAAGGTATTATACATTTTGCTTTGTTGTTATTTACTCTCTTAATATCTTTTCTCACTTTATATTGTTTATTACGAATATTCAAAATACACTCACTCATCTATCACTTAAATAGGTTTTGTGTGTTAAGTTGATCGAGAATGAGTGTTGATTGGAGTGTGTTGCCTTCTGAGGAAAGAGGTGGATGTCGGTAGTTGATTGAGAGAAGTTTTGATTACTCCAAACTTAGAATCAAATTCTCGTAGAAGATATAGAATACTAAACCAAAAACAACTGAAAGAAGTAGATTGAATCGTCAGTAAATTAAAAATTAACTAAGAAAGCTAGTATTTTTTTTTTAAATTTAATTAACTTAAACTAATTCGTCAACTTTTCATATTCGTAGAATACGTATTGAGAAAAATGAGGTGTGTATAAATTTATAGGATAAAATACCAAGTATGTGTGTCCGGGGGGGAAATAAATAAAATTTAATGAAATGAAACAGGTCTCTTTCATTCTCATAATCAATGTGCATACCCTGCATCTGTATACTTTAAAAACACAAAACCATTTCAATGCACACACCCTGTACCTGTCTACTTCAAAAGCATAAAACCATATAACTCTGTACCAGAAGAAAAAGTCCATTCCAAAATCCTTTAGCTTTCCTAGTTGCAAAACTTTGAATATACCAACTAAAAAAAGCAGAAACCTGATTTAGAATCCAACAAAAAAATCTGGGCGCACGCACACACTTTGAATACACGAGATTATCCGATACTCTTATGGGTGTGTATTATAAATTTCAAGAGAAAAATAATAGAACAAGTGTAAAATTATTCATACATTCCAATAGAAAACAACCCTAATGTCTCTACTGAATATTTAAATATTGGCAAAGTGGTTCGGCAGGCGAGAGCGAAAAACGTCACTGCATGTATCATTCAACATATTCTAAACGCTGCCATTATCGAACATTTTTAATATTTGTATTATTCTCTCTCTCACCACCCAACTTAATGACATAAATCATATAATATTAAATCAAGTTTAATAAGTCCGGTTCATATATATTACCATATAAAGCATGACCTCACTGGTAAAAAGATTTATTTACTCATTTTATCGAATTAATTATTTCGTACGAATCAAATATATTTTTTATTTAGTAAAAATTAATTTAAAAAAAAAAAAAGGGTCGACGAAAGGGATCACCTAATTTTTTTATTTTTATTTATTTATAGAGTGATGACTATTAATAATAATAATAAAATACTAAATTAAAATTACAGAAATTATTTAATTAAAAATTGAGATAGAAAAAATTATTATTTTAATCCCAAAATTAAATGGAATTATCCAAGATTTTGACTTGTAATAAATACAAAGAGAATCGCGCGGTGAAAAACAGCCGTACGATGAGAGGAAAAGTAGACCTGAGCACATATGAAACTCGTGGTGATGTGCGCGTACGGACTCATCTTTATCTCTTCTTCTTATCAGAAAATAAATAAAAACAAAAACTCCTCTTGTTTTCTTTCCTTTTAAGCTACAGCTGGCTCCTGCTGTCCTTACTGTTCCCAGCGCTGCCTTCCACGCCATTCCTTACATCACACTCGCCACCTGGCGCATTTCCTACCGCAGGATCTGCAAACTGTTCCTCTTTCTAGCCATCCGATTCAAATAAGCATCTTTTTTTTTTTTTTTTTTTTGACTTTCGCACTAGATACTAGGCCAGTTATGTTGACCCACCATTACCATCGTCACAGAAATATCCCACCCCCCAGAATATAACAAGTTTATACTTCATATTTTTTTAGAAATTCACTTTCTTTTTTTCTCTCTTTTAAATAAATACTTTAGGAAATTGAAAGAAATATAATAAACATTCCTTTGAAATAAACTAATAGCTTTATTTAATCGTAATATTTAAAAGTATATTATCATTTTAAATATTTAATAAAATTATATATGAATTGACAAAAAAGTACAAACAAACTAATTAGATTATAATATATAACAAAAAACATTATTATCAATCGGTAAGAGAAGACTCCTCGTATGTCCTCCTCTTTAAATCGTACATGTATAAATTATCATAAAAAATTAACCCTAAAAGTCTACTAAGTTAAATTTTTTTATAATAACAAAGACATGATATCTAATAATATTACTTCTTTGTTCGAGTTACATTTGTGATATAAAATTACACATGTATTTATTATATGATAAACGACGTAGTTATAATATGACATTGTATAATAAAATTATACATTTGTACAATTAAATGTATACGAATTAATGCGAACGGGAGTGGGATAGAGGTCCACCCTATGACCTTTTTGTTGTAATCTGACTCTTACAGTAAAAAAGAATATGTAGTTCTTGTAATTTTTTTTTATTAAAATAAATAATTTAGTATTTTTTCAAAAATAAAATTTTAATGTTTTTACGTTGTAAAAAATTATACCTTTCATATTATATTTACCTTTAGATTCTTTTAGAAAAATATATGTCTGAAAATTTAAATCTCATCAAATTTAATAATAATAATAAAATTATTTATTGGTTTGATTTTTAATAGTTTTATTTTTTACTATGAAAGTGTGGGTTTAATTTGGGCTCCACTAAAAAAGATAGTTTAATAATAAAAATATTAATCAAATTAATACATTTGTAAAATGTCCTCCATACAATGCATTTGGTTCCCTCTTAATGATGAATGGCCACCAGGCGAAGACACTCGATAACACAAAAAAAAAAAAAAAAAAAAAAAAAAAATTTGAACATTCTAATATTTATTTAGTTTCATAAAGGTGATTAATTTAGTTACAAAAATAACTTATAATTTTTTATATTATTTACTTTTTAAAAAAAATAATTCATAAAACATGCACAATTATATTAAAATAAAAATATAAAAAAATAATATAAAATTTTATATGATTCGACAGTGTATTTACATCAACGAGTAATACCAACAATAAAATATTTTACTATAAATCTTATAATACATCATCAATAAATTAGTAAATCTATTTATATGATTCGACAGTATATTTTTTTAAAAAAATAAAAATTATTTAAAATATACATTAAATATTTTACAGGATAAATACAAATAAAACTCACATAAATTATTAGTATAAATAAACATCACAAACATTCAAAACACATAAACATTTATTTTATAAATATATAAATTAATTTTTAATGAAAGTTTTACCAAATTTCGATGTAATTTTTATATTATTTAATAATATATAAGATGAATGAATTGAGTGTTCCAAAAAAACTACTATGTCATTCAAGCAAGTGAAACTATTAAAATGTTTAAAATTTGTAACTAAATTCAATCACAAATAAAAAATATTTATAAATAACTTTTAAAACTTTTAATACAATGGGTACGAATGAAATAAGATAGTAAAATAATAAATTAACTAATATTTTAAATTGATATTGCTTATGAATGCAAAATATTATGCAAGTACAATACATATGTGTGTTTTGCAAATTCTTTGTTGAGATTAAATTCCATAGATTTGCATAATTGAGATCTTTAAAATCATAATTATATTTACAGTTCAATCATAATGTATGGGTTATAAGATGATATTTTTATAAAATGAGTTTAAATTTTATAAAAAAAAATATATATATAAAATATAAAAACTATGTTAAATTACAAGAATAAAAGTTCATAATATAATTTTAAAATTTTAATTAGTGCCTTACAAGTAGTTTTTATAGGTTGAGTTACGAATTACTTCATGAATAGATGTGTAAAGTTTCTAAACCTTATTTCTAAACAATTAGAGTGATTAGGTTTGATGTACGATATGAAGAATCCTAATTGGTTCGATAAATCTTTTAGTTAGTGGAAGGAGACTCGCAATTACTATTTAAATTTTGTTTGTTTTTGGATATGTTGTTAGCTTACGTCAATTCCTTTTTTACACAGACTTGGTTCCCGAGAGAACAAAATTAGCCAACCCATCTACTTGTTTAATGGGCATCCCGAACATAAATTTGTGGGCAATTTGGCTTTTAACATACTGTAATTTTGTATATACATGCACCCACTTGTGCTCTCTATTTTGTTTCTCTCAGTATTTATTACATTTCATTAAAAATAAAAAATAAAAGTAAGATAAATAATATTAAATTATTTTTCTTAAAAAGTTTTGAAAGTAATCAATTATTTTCTTTTCAAAATTTTAGGCCAATAGAAATCTATACAATTGTTATATATATATATATTTTTTATATTAGACATTTTAGTTTCTGTATTTATATATTACATTATTTAAAAAAAAAAAATCCTTATCGCTTGGGTCCAAATTCATTTTAAACCTTTTTTTTTTTTACTTATTACTTTTTGGATTAAAGTAGTAAATGGTAGAAATAAAATACACTTCATTTATCAACTAATTTTATTATTTTAGAGTTGACGGTACTACTTTTAATTTAATTAAATAAATTATTCTTTTAAAAAATAATAACATAATAATAATTATTTATGGATGAGCGAGGGTGGCTCGTTACCAAGCACTAGAGCGTAGAGGCTAGAGGCTAGACGCGGTGGCGCCATCCGTCTGGAGTCGACGTTTGGGAGATGGGACCACCCAAGTACTCAGGACCACTTTCAGCCCTGAATCCACTTTCATTTATGGGATTAATACGCCCCTGGGCCCACTGTCTTTATATTTATTGTTTTTACGAAAATTAAATGTCATTAATTAAATTTTGTACTCCGTTTAATCATGTTAGTACTTTATTAAATATCATAATTTATATTTTCTAAGTTTTTCTTAACTTTATAATAAGATATAATTGCATTATCTTATTATAATATAAGTTTGCACGAGAAAGTGCCTTTAATTTTAATTTATTATAAATTTGATATAAAATGATTATGTTTTATTTGTTCAAAATTTTATATAAAAATTATCGTATAAATTAGAGATGAAATTAATAGTTGTAAAATTTAAAGAAAAAAGAAAAAAGGTTGGAGAGAAGTCACAGCAGCCGACCAGATGCATCGTACTTCAAAACCCAGCTGGTTCCCACACGTCTGTGTGTCCGGATGCTGCTACCACCACCACCACCACCACCACCACCACCTCCATCTTCTCCTTTTCATCTACCAGTAACACTCTATTATTTGTCCTTCTTCACACTTACCTACTATTTTCATATTTAATATTTGAAAGAATAATAAGATTTTAATCTCCCCCCCAAAAGAAAAAAGTAATTTTTTCTTTCTTAAAGTAAGTTTACCAACACCATCTAGTAGTATTACAAGTAAATTAATATATTTTTTACCCTTGGCCAAGTTGTGTGTGTGAGTGTGTATATATATATATATATATATATTTATTTTAATTTTTTTAGGAAGGTAATGAGGAAATTATAAGAAAAATAAAAATAAAAAGAAAGAGAAAAAAGGGTAAAAGAAAAACAAGTGTGGGAAGTCAATCAAAATCAAGTGAAACGGTGTGTACAGTGCACGCGCAAAGTAGAGAACAAAATTGTACTTGTAGTAGGGTTGGCGCCTTGGGGCTCATGAATACTGTACTGCTTACTGTCTAATCGTGATTTTCGGCACCGTACGAGGGTAATTTTGTCATTCCAGATGGGGATTTGGCACCGGTACTTCTTAACCATGTGAAAATAGGACGGCACCTTTTTTTTTATTTTATTTTCTTTTAACCTTTACGTGACGCCGACGACATCCCTAACGCCCTCAAAGTCACACCATTTTCGTCTTCTCCCTTTCATTTTTATTTTTTTATTTTTATTTCTTCATAATTAAAATCAAATTAAAACTATTTTAAATCAAAAATATATATTTATTTTTACCTTGTATTTGAATAAAGTGGACTAATTCATATCATATATATATATATATATATTTTTTAAAAATATTTAAGTAGGGATGAATGAAAATTTGAGATTTTTCTTAAGAAAGTTCAAGTACAAAACTTATGGACGCATTTTCAAAGATAATGTATCTATCGACTATAAGGTAACAGATATGTCAATTTCAAGGACACCCACACTAACTCCCTTGACTAATTTATGTTTTAAGTGTAAAAAAAAAAAAAAAAAAAAAAAAACACCCCCTTCCCAATTTTAACTTTTTTTTTTTTTTTTTACTTTCTTTATTTTTTGAGTCATTTTTCACTTTACTTTCAATTCTTCCCCCCCCGCCCCTTTCAATCCAAACCCTTCAAATCTATCTTCTCAACAAACTTTAATATTAAAAAATATATAATCATTTTACTTTTTATTGGTTACAAAACTTTATAATTTGTACTTGATGCATACGGGACAATAATTTCTTTAATTGCATTAAGTATTAATTTACATTTCTAATTGTCATGCATAATAAGTTTATAGTGAATTAAAAAGTCTAAAACTTGTATAAGATAATAGTTTATTTATTTGAATTATTATGACACAACGTACTTTAATCCACTATAAATTATGAATAAAAAAAAACATTATAGTTTTTACTATCAATATTGTAGTATTACCCTGGTAATTTCAGGAAGGATAATTATTTCTACAGTAACATCTTAATTATTTCTACAGTAACATCTTAATTATTTCTACAGAGAAACGGCATCGTTTTTTTTGTAAAGAGAGGTTATTCGGGGAAATAAGGCGTCACAATCGTCGGTCTTATCTTTGGTACGACGATTGGCCAATGTTGTTCCACACGTGTGTGATAGGAGCTAACGAGAACGGAACACGGGAGCAGTAAAATTCCACCCAAAATGAAAAAATATATATATTTTTTTTCAAAACAAAAAAAAAAAAAAATCAAGCATGAAAAATAACTTTTCATTAAATAGGTAAGAGTGTGTGAACTGTGAATTAGGAAAAAAAAAAAAAAAAAAGGTGGTGCTTGGATTTCATCCTCAAGGGTGGTTTCTCAGTTAGAAAAACAAAAAAAAAGAAAAAAAAAAGAAAAACAGAATTTGCCAAGGAAGAGTCTTGGATTCTTCGCAGGACGTGGCGGTCCAAACTGCGACCCCGATGTTGCTTCAATTTACGGTTTATGCCAACACCGAAAGAAATGAAAAGTTTGTTAGAAGGTTAAGACAGAGTAAAAGTTGAAGAAATTGAGGGAGAAGCAAGAAAAAAAAAAAAAAAAAAGAAACAAAGGAAGAAGAAGAAGAAACAAAAAGCTTTGGAGAAAGTCTTTCCTGGTTTCTTATTCCCAGATCGGTTTATTAAATCCTTCCGTCTCCGATTGGCTCAGTTCAGTCTAAGATTCCGACTTTTCAGTGAATTGATTTTGAGGTTTCTCTAGTAGGAGCGTATAGCGGCTGACTTGAGGGATAAAGCCGGTTGTGGAAGAGGGGATTTAGATCTGTGGAGTCTTTTTCTTTCAATTCAGTTTCTGGGTTTGATTTGTTTGGGAGAAAGGAGATGTGTATGCAATCGAGAATTGTTTGAGGTATGTAGTTTAGGGCCCTATATTTATGCAGTAAATTTAGCTCTCCTTTTGGTTACTTCATTTGCTCTTACTTGTTTATTCGAACAACTCCATCTTTGTGTGATCTCTCTGTCTTCTCTGGAATGTTTTCAAATTTGGTGGTGTAGGATATCAGCTTAGAACCCAGAAGCTTTGGTCTCTTTTTACCTCTCAAATTTTGAGGGACGAAGGACTGAGATAAAGGTTCTGTTTCTATCTTTTTGATCTTATGAAGGTAGGTTCTTGTGAGTCCGAAAATTGAGAGAAAGATGGAGGAAGTTGGTGCGCAAGTGGCTCCTCCGATTTTCATACACCAAACACTTACCAGTAGATTTTGTGAAGCGCCTCCAATTGGAAGAAAGCGGGATCTTTCCTACCAGACCCCAAATTTTCTCCCTCACCACAACCATCAACAGCAGCTGCTGCCGCCGTCCAACTCTCAGCAGAGATTTATGCCCGCTCGAGACAACTGGAACCCTAAGCTATGGGACTGGGACAGCGTGAGGTTCGTGGCCCAGCCTTTGGACCCGGAGGTTCTGCGGCTGGGAAATCCCGCTGCGACGGAGCAGAGGAAAATCAAAGATTATATTGGTGGGAATGGAAACGCTGCTTTGACTTTGAAGAAGAACGCTGTTGGGCCAGAAGAAGACGAGAGCCTTCAGTTGAATCTGGGTGGTGGCTTGGTGGCCGTAGAGGAGCCGGTATCCAGGTCAAATAAAAGGGTGCGCTCTAGGTCTCCTGGTGGCGGCAACTATCCAAAATGTCAGGTTGATAACTGCAAGGAAGATCTGTCTAATGCCAAGGACTATCATCGTCGGCATAAAGTGTGTGAACTTCACAGCAAAGCCACTAAAGCACTCGTCGGCAAGCAGATGCAGAGGTTTTGTCAGCAATGCAGCAGGTGCCTTTTTCTTCACCTTAGATATTGCCTTTCTCTATATGAATTTTTCACTTCACTTTGTTTCGCTTTATTTTGGTTTTAATCTACGCGGTGGAGTCTGTTTGAGACGTTGTATACCCATTTAGTCTATTAGAGGTTTTGTTAGCAAAGTGTATACTTTTAACTAATTCAAATATAAAAGGGAAAACCCGTGGTGAGAGGAGCTAATTTAGTAAACTGATGCTTAAGGTTAACTTGTGTGAAAAGATGTGGGGATGGGGAAATGGGGTTGACTAAATTTCTTTGCTTGAACCTGCTTTGAAGCAAGCATTTATTTTCTGCAGATTTCACCCCCTCTCAGAGTTTGATGAGGGTAAGAGAAGTTGTAGGCGTAGACTTGCTGGCCACAATAGGCGAAGAAGGAAAACCCAGCCTGAGGATGTTACCTCACGGATGTTACTCCCTGGAAGTCAGGATAATACTACAAATGGAAAATTGGATCTTGTTAATTTGTTGGCTGCCTTTGCTCGTGCACAAGGTAAAAAAATAGTGCCTTGCCCCCTAATTCCTCATCCTTTTTCTGATATTTTACTAAAATTTAATTATTTGCTATCTTCAGGGAAAAATGAAGATAAAAGTGTCAATTCCTCAACCGTGCCAGATAGAGACCAACTCATTAATATTCTTAATAAAATAAATTCATTACCTTTGCCGGTGGACCTTGCTTCAAAGTTGCAGAATGTTGGAGGTTTCACCAAGAAATTACCGGAGCAGCCTTTGTCAAACCACCAAAATGAAATGAATGGAACTTCTCGATCAACCATGGACTTGCTTGCAGTTCTCTCAGCCACTCTAGCTGCATCTTCTCCAGATGCCCTTGCACTTCTATCTCAGAAGAGCAGCCAGAGCACCGTCAGCGACAAAACCATGTCAACTGTCCCCGACCAAACTGCAGGTACAAATTTGCAAAAGTGTCTAGAGTTTCCTGCGGTTGGAGGGGAAAGAAGTAGCAGCAGTTACCAGTCTCCAGTTGATGATTCAGATGGCCAGGTTCAAGATGGTAGATCTAATTTACCATTACAGCTGTTTTGCTCCTCACCTGAGGATGACAGTCCACCAAAACTGCCATCTTCGAGGAAGTATTTCTCTTCTGACAGCAGTAATCCCATTGAGGAGAGGTCACCATCTTCATCTCCAGTTGTGCAGAAGTTGTTCCCAATGCAGGTCACTACCGGAACTATAATGTCTGAGAAGATGTCAATTGACAAAGAGGGTAAAACACATGTTGAAAGTAGCAGAACTCGGGGCATGCCACTTGAGCTCTTTGGCAGACCAAATAGAGGAGCTGATAATGGTTCTGTTCAAAGTTTCCCATATCAAGCAGGATATACCTCTTCTTCTGGGTCTGATCATTCACCTTCTAGCTTGAATTCTGATGCACAGGTATTAGGTCTATAATACTTTAGATTTATGTTTAAACTTTTAGTTGCTTTCTTCTACTGTTTGTACGTGGCAGTTTCTCACCAACTACTTTGTTGGTTCCTGTATAGGACCGCACTGGGCGAATAAGTTTTAAACTATTTGACAAGGATCCGAGTCATTTCCCTGCTGAACTGCGGACACAGGTGATGAAGCTAAAGGTTTACGGGTCTATTGTCTTATATTTTTAGGATCCTTGAAAGTCCTATGAAGGTTTCTTCTTCCTTATATTTCAGATCTTCAATTGGCTTTCTAACAGTCCCTCAGAAATGGAAAGCTACATTAGACCTGGTTGTGTTGTTCTATCAGTTTATGTCTTAATGTCTTCTGCTGCCTGGGAACAAGTGAGTGAATTATTAATAGGAAGTTGGTGGTTTATAGAATTAGTTCCTTTTTTTCTGACCACTTGCAGGGTTTTCTTTCAGCTCGAAGGAAACTTGCTTCAACAAGTCAATTGCTTGGTTCAAGATTCATATTCGGATTTTTGGAGAGAAGCAAGGTTTTTAGTTCATATTGGAAGACGCTTAGCATCTCATAAGGATGGTGAGTATCGATAGGATGGTGATCCTGATCTTTCTTTAGGTTCAGGCTATTTAAATTTCCTGTTTATTGTTGTATTTTCTTTACCATGATATTTAGTCCTGAAAACTGAAATGAGAACTTGTTTTTTTTGGTCTACCTATGTTTGCATGGAAACAATCTTCAGGAAAGATTCGTCTGTGCAAATCTTGGAGAACATGGAGTTCCCCTGAGTTGATCTTGGTATCCCCTTTGGCAGTTGTTGGTGGGCAGGAAACAACACTTTCATTGAGGGGTAGAAACTTGTCCAATCAGCGTACCAAGTAAGTTGATTGCTCTTTTTTTTTTTTTACATTCTCTTGGTTCTCCATTTTTGTTTACCTGGGTGGGGGTATGAGGAGCAGGAAGGCGTTGTCTTTCACTACAATTTGTCCTCTTTATCTAAATGTTAGCCAACACTCTGCAGGATCCACTGTATGTATACGGGTGGCTATAAGACAATGGAGATTACAGGATCAACTTGTCAAGGAACTGCATATGATGAGATAAAGTTGGGTGGTTTTAGAATCCAAGATGCATGTCCTGGGGTTTTAGGCCGCTGTTTCATTGAGGTAGTATTTTTTAATATAATAACTCAAGTTGCATGATGTGAAGTTGTACAAAGTCTGAATCTTGCCTGTGGCATATGAGCAGGTTGAAAATGGTTTCAAGGGCAACAGTTTTCCTGTGATAATTGCTGATGCTACCATTTGTAATGAGTTGAGGGTCCTTGAGAATGAATTTGATGACGATACTAAAGTATGTGATATCATTTCAGAAGAAAAAGCTCGTGATTTTGATCGACCCATATCAAGAGAAGAAATTCTGCATTTCTTGAATGAACTTGGGTGGCTTTTCCAGAGGAAAGCAACCATTACCAAGCTTGAGTCTTCTGATTACTCACTTAGCCGGTTCAAATTTTTACTCGTATTCTCAGTTGAAAGGGACTTTTGTGCTTTGGTAAAGGCGCTCATTGACATGCTGGTGGAGAGCAATTTAGACATACATGGATTATCAAAGGAGTCATTGGAAACATTAACTGAGATTCAGCTATTAAATCGAGCAGTTAAAAGGAGATCCAGGAAGATGGCTGATTTGCTCATTCATTATTCTATTGGTGTAGCTGATGATACCTCGAGGAAATATATTTTCCCACCAAATCTAGTTGGACCTGGGGGTATTACACCATTACATTTGGCTGCATGTACATCAGATTCGGATGATATGATTGACGCCTTAACAAATGATCCACAAGAGGTATTTCATTGGTCTTTTTTGATAAAAATAAGTTGATTCATTTACTAGTTTGTTTCTTCAGAATAGTTTATCTATGTTTTCTTTTTTCCTTTTCCCTCGTAAGATTTCAACTTTTTTTTTAAATGTTCAATCTTGGGCAGGCTGAGAATTTAAAGTTTCTTCAAGTAAAAGCCAACAATTTTTTTAAAGAAAAAGAAAACTAAGGCGTCTGTATTTCACCCCAAAAAAAAACTAAAGCATCTGAATTTACCTTCTTTGCGTACACGCTTAATCAAACAAAGAAGTGACATTGGGTCTTGCCTTTGGTTTTGACTAGCTTAGGTTCAATTCTTCTATACCAACTTTTTTTCTTCCTTAAGGTTTTCATCTTGGACTTAGGGTGATGTTGGCTTAGGGGCTATTGTGCCTAGTTAAAAGCAGACTTTTTGGATGAAACCTACCATTTTAGCAATGCCTGACCGTCTATAATCTGTGGATATAATACTTTTTGCTGTATGTGATGTTCTTAGTAAAAATTGTT
>NW_019014656.1:790015-803831 GCF_000150535.2 Carica papaya | reverse complement strand
ATTAGTGTTGTTCTTGTTCATCATCATACTCACGGTGGTTACCTTGCGATCGTACAGAGGAGAGAAATAGGAGTGGAAGTTGGATATCTATGAATGGAGAATATATACTAGTAGGAGCTTGCTAAATATTTGGTTGTGCTTGGAGAATGAGGATGCCAGCACGACGCTTCCTCCCCACAGTGCCATGTGCACTGTTTCTAATCAACGCCTACACCCTATCTGTTGATGGTGCCAGAGTGAAACCCTTGTACTATGAAACTTACCTCATATACTTAACCCTAATTTCTAAAGAGATCAGTAATAATTTTTTCATACAGTTTTTTTATCTTAATAATTTAATATTGTTTATGAGAAACTAATGTTAATTAAGTTAATTTTATAATGACATTAGTTAAATTGCAATTTAGCTAAACAGTATGAAACTGTATTCTGAATATATATATATATATATATATATATATATAATTTAGTAAAAATCAAGGTTGCCCCGGCACCTTATTTCAAGAAACCTTAACACTCTTGATTCCCTGCATAAGAGATCAACCATAACATCTTTTTTTTTAGAAGCCTTGTTTTAATATTACTAATACAATTTAAATAATGTTATAAAGTTTAATAATAAAAAAACTGTTATTACTAATAATTTTAAATAATGTGAAAGATTTTTCCAAGATTTTCTCTTTAATAATATGAATTATTTATAAATAAATATTTTTTTTATCTAGTTTATTGTATATGATTTCCAACTAATCATCATTAAAAATCTTAAATAAAAAAATATGTGAATAATTTATTATAAATGTTAAATTATTAAATTTTCAAGAAATTAATAAATTAAATACTCATTAATTATGTCATTCACTTCTTATAATAAAAATTATATATTATAAGTATCTATTTACCACGTGTTTATATATATTTGTGTGTCTACGTAGATTGCATTCATCAAATACAAAAAATTAACGGCTCATGTTTTCAATTGAAAGAGTTTTTTTTGTTTAAGGGTGGTCTTCCTATGCTTCAATTTTTTCTGCCTTTTTTAAAGTAAAAAAAAAAAAATAAATAAATTCATCAGATAATTTATATATATTAATCATAATAAAATATAAATAATTTTTAAATATTAATACACACACTCCATTTATTTTAAAAATAGTATTTTCTTTTTCATAAACTGTGTATAATATAAATGAAAATTTTCGTATTTTTTAAAGTGTTTTTAAACATCTTATATAATATTTAAATATAGCAATTGATTTAATTGATTTTTTTTTTTTTGTAAATCCATTCAAGAAAATCTAATAGAATTAAATTGATATTATTTAGTGGATATTAGTTTTAAATGGAGAGTGTCTCTTGAAAAGCCAACAAAGGAATACTTGGTGAGTAATATGATTCTCCATGAGAAGAGCAAACATTAATCTGCAATGGAGCAAAAAGTTGATCTGATGAGGAAGAAGAAATTAACAAAACTCAAGGTTTCTTCTAGCTTTAGTTATGATATGTGAATATATATATAATAACCCACCAAGCCTTTTTTTTTTTTTTTTTTTTTTTTTTTTAAATTAGGTTTCCGAATCCGAATACCCCCATCACACACACACACACTTGGAAAAATATTCCATCTCTCAAAAGTGAAAAAAAAAAAAAAAAAAAATTACAAACATAATTAGCTTTACCCTTAGTTTTTTTTTTTTTTTTTTTTTAAATTTTTCAACAGATAAACTAAAAATGAGATTCATGGGGTAGCAGTGAATTAGGGTTTTTATGAGTCGTAGAGCATCTCAGGACATGAAATATAATTGGGTGGCTTTCATAATCAATTGGACTAATAATACAAAAGAGAAATTACCCAAATATTCTGCAAAACACATCTTTAAGACTTTCTTGCCATAATATTTAATTTCAGATACTATTTTTGATTGACTATCCATCAAATTGTTATTCCCTCCTAATTTCCCAAGTCAGTCTACAAGGAAATAACCCTAATCTTTATAAAAAGCTACCAATACGTGTATTAATTTTAAGAAATAATATATAAATAAAAGAAGCTTAGAATTAGAAGAGAAAAAATGCAACAGCTTATTTCCAAGTTGGATTAAGGTACAAGTAAGAATCTTATTTAAAAGAAAATATATACTGACTTTTTTTTTTTTTTGTCAAGTATATTTTTTGTAATTCTTAGTAAATAGTTCAGTATCTTATGGCTCAATTTTTTGTCATTAAATATGAAAATAAAATTTAAAAAAATTAGTTAAAGATTGTTTCTTAATTTTTAATCTTAAACATTATTAACATTTTTCTTATTTTCCAAATATTATCTAAAAAAATTTACTTGTATAACAAAATATTATTAAACTGTTTCCGTAAGAATTATGAAATTAAATTGTAATTATATTGAATTACTTTTTTTTTTTTTTACTTTTTGTATGATTTTATTCACACAAAAAATAATATTTATACGTGGTATGTAGTAAAAATGCATCAGTTAATTGATAAGAAATCTTTCAAAAAAATGTTAAAACTATATTTTAAGCTTATCTTTATAGTCCTCAACAAATATACGGAAGGAATTTGGAATATATCCTGGTTTTTAGTATTTATAGAATTAAAAATAATTAATTTTCAAATTTCAGTGATTTTAATAAAAATTTGAAAACGTATTATTTCAATTAGATAATGAAATTTTTATATAAATGTTAGCTATTTTTATTTTAAAAAATAAGTATTTCAAAACTCGGGCATAAGAATATTTAAATAAATAAATGGTGTTGTTGGGTCGAGAATGAGGCCCCCGGGTGAAGCAGTGGGTGGTGGGGCTATTTTTTTTTTTTAAAAAAAATTGAAAAACATAAAAAGCTCCTCCTTATCGGCCCAACAACTTTAGGATATAATCCAGAAGCAAATAAAGATTTTTGCTTGTATTTTTCTTCTTTGGTAGGACGCCAAGGTTTCTCTTAAAACGTTTGAAAACACTTTTATATTAAATTTGTAAATCATTTTTTACAATTTAAATATTATTCACAAATAATTATTTTTACAGCGTTATTTTTCCTAAACAGTTTCTTAATTATATATATATATATAAATAAATAAATAAAAACAAATCACGAGGCATCGCCCCAAGACGTCCCTTTTTTCAACACCCTAACACGTTACACGTTACACCCCATATCATACTGTCTCCTTCCCACACTACACAACCTACGGCGCAATTTAGCCCAACCCCACAAATATCATATTATAATGTCACCACTCCGCACACGCGCAGGCAGCGCGTCGCATCAACTCCGGCAAATGCGCCCCTCTACCCCACTCTCCGCGCACCGTATCGTATACCAATACAAGTCCCTCTCGTAATCCTTGTTGGCTCCTCCCGCTTCTTCTCAACAAGTCATCTATGCACCCCACCACCTGAACCAACACCACCTTCTCCCCAACTCCTACACAGCTGAACCTCACCGTGTTGTCCAGTCTCACCTGACTCGGCACCGGCGGGGTCTTTATCCTTTGCCACTCCCCAAAACCACCGCCGTTTGTGCTCTTCCGTCGTCCCTCGAATCGCCAAAAAGACAGCTCCACGGCGTGGCTTGCCAGCACGTACACCTGCCCCATCACTGCACATGCCGCCACCACGCACCCGCCGCCCGGAAGCGCCCGACTCCTCAGCCATCCACGCGCCTCCACGTCGTACATGTCGATGGAGCTGGCATAAACGTGCGCCTGAGCCCCTGTAGCTCCCCCCCTCGCTGATTCGTTTCCCACCGCGCCGCCGATTCTCAACCCGCCAATCACGTAGAATACTCCGTCGGCGGCTGCCCCGACGCATCCATACCGCTTCCTCGGTGCTTGGGCGACCACGCGCCACCTGTCGGTTTCAGGGTCATACTCCTCAACGGCTTCCGCTGCGGCCGCTCCAGCTCTGGAGCCGCCGCCTCCGGCTACGTAAATCTTACCTTGGACGACGGCGGTGGCGAACTTTTTGCGAGGGAAAATCATGGGAGATCTGGCGACTAGGGTTGTTGTCCAAGTGTCGTATCTCACCATGGCGTTTCTGCCAATGAGGTATAGTCGCGGTCCAACGGCTACTGCGCGAGCATGTGAGAGAACTCCCTGAATATGGTGAAGGGAAAGAGAGGTGATGGGGAGAGAGAGAGGGAGTGTCCATGATGCATTGTCGCATTGGAAGGGAAGAGAGGCAACGAAGAGGCCGCATTCAGTAGCGGAGATGGCGAAGAGGGAAGGATGAAGAAGGTGAAGGGTTCGGCGGAGGTGTAGGAAAGAAGAAGAGAGGAGGAGGCGGGACCATCGGCGACAGACAAGGGAAAGGGAAGAGATGGAGGAGGAAGGGACTCTGGAGAGACATTCGAGGAGAAGGTCGTCTGGGAGAGAAGAGAGATTGGTTTGGGGATGAAGAATAGGGGTGAGAGGGGTGGTGGTGTCATGGGGGTTGGGGAAGCATGATTTCATGAGCCATGAGAAATGGCGAGAATTGCAGGTGTCTGACATGAAGTAAAAGACAGAGATGAGATTGGTTTAAAAAAATCTGGTCTAATCACATTGACTGTTCATAGTTTGGGAGTGTTTGTAGTTGCAGTTAGTGATGGAAGTGTGTAGTGTCAAAACAGGAAACAATTAAGAAGATGAAACAAATTTGAAGAAGTTTGAAAACGAGATTCAGATTCAGAAATGGAAGTGTTTGGAGTGAATGTGAGATACTTTTGAATCCATAGGCGGAAAGGACAAAAGTGTTGTTTTTCATACAAAGTATTTCAGGAAACTACACCTGGGCTGGACTCTTAATGACATGAAACGGCCCAAAACAAGCCCATTTACACTAGCTTTCTACTTCGGGTCGGATTAGAGGAATTTCGTTGGGAAGAAGATATAATAGGCATGAGTTCAAGTCCAGTTAATTCCCAACACAATGGTTGAACATTTTTTAAAATTTTTTTTTATCAGAAATAAAAGTCAATTTATTAAAATATAATTTGAAACATGTGTCGCGTTTAACTTAGAAGTTTATTTCAGTTTTTAAAGGAAGAGTCAATTTCACTTAGAAAAAGAAAAGATAAAGTTATGGGTAATTAAAATTTAATTTCGAAAATGGATCAAAACCCAACTGTTGGGGGCGGAGAAAAGCAAATTCGGACTTTTCAACGCTTTAACACTTTTTTTTTTTTTGTATTTTACCAAAAGAAAAAGCAAAATAATGTTCCTCGAGGGATTTGTAAAGTTTTATAAACCCCACATTTCCCTATATAAAAAGTAGTTCCCTTATTTATCTTTTAATTCATTTGGATTTTCTAGAAAACAATTAATATAACATCTCCTGGTGAGAATAACTGAAGTGAATTTTAATAATTATTTATTATTTGAAGGTGGGTATTTTATTTTATTAAAAATCAATTTTAATGTACCCTCAGGTTTATTAAGGAATTGAACAAAAACACTTTGTTAAGAGAAGGAGATGGTTTACCGCAACTACCGACAGCGAGAGGCAGAAGAGAAAACCCCCCAAATGGCAGGCCTGCTTGGTGACCTGTCGGGCGTGCTCCGTAAAACCCCATCATACGATGGTGGGACCTACCTCCACATTTAACATTTCATTTCCGTGGTTTAAACATTTATTTCGTCCCACTTTAATTTGGCCTTCTGCAAAATCCTTCCTAAACCCGCTTGTTACATTGCCACAAATTTGTTTTTTTCTTATACCTTTTTATGTTCGGCTTCCATCAACATAATTAATTAGGTAAAAAATAATTATCTTTAATTTAAACATCATTGCATGCTTGACTACGTTAATCCTTCCCTAATATATATTAATTTTTTTTTTTAATAATAATTCACACTGAAACTGATTATACAATACTTTTAGTACACGAAAATAAAAGTAAATAAGTTAGCGGCGCTAATAAATTGACATGCGGTTCTTCCCAAATCTCTTTTGTGGTCCCATCGCATGAATGGTAGCAGCTGAACTTGTGGCGTGTCGTCCTACAATATCTTTTTTTTGTTAGCCTGGACAGAATTTCATTTTCTGATTTTCTGTCCCAACACCACTAAATAAAATAAAATCAAAGCTACATAAATTATGAAAAAAATAAATTAATAACTAATATATTTTCAATTTAATGGTGGCGAAAATATTTATTTAAATGTATCGTATTAATTACAGGGCTTATACACGTGATTTTCATCCAGACTATGTTTAAGACTTTGACATATATATATATATATTATATTATATGATTTTGATGGCTGAATGTTGAACCCTGATTGGAAAAGCAACAAATTTAAACCACCGACACTACTAGTTAATTAACTATAAATCAATATGCCATCCCTACTATTTATTACATAACTATTCTCTGCTCTCTCTACCAAATGAACTTGTTTATACAATTCATTTTTTGTTCTTATTTAACCACTTACTTACCTTGGACCGTCCGAACCAGAAAATTATTATGTATACACTTTGGTTTGGTTTGGTAAAATTATTTTACCTGCGGATCAGTAAAATAAAAGGAATACAGTTGTCTGGAAGATTCGATTTCCGTATAAATAAATAAACCTCCGTGGGAAAATGAAACACACACCCCTAATTATTACTTCATGTCTTTTTGCTTCGCCAGCCATTTTAAATGTACGTTGTTTATTGCCGCATATAATTTGCATTTCCGCGTTATACCAAAATTAAAATTCAATTCTCTGTCAATGGGAAATAATTGTTACTTGATTTGATATTACAACAAATTAAATTTTGGTCCTCCCTTTTAAATCCATATAAAATTAAGTTTCATACATTTAACCTTATAATATTTACTTA
The DNA here is from genome assembly GCF_000150535.2 of Carica papaya. The sequence continues at coordinate 797,002 of NW_019014656.1, read as the reverse complement.
TTTGAAAAATGAAAAAATAAAAATTATTAATTAAAGAAAATACACGACTCAAACAAATTTTGAAGTCAATTACTACTTACTTAACTTGTTTTTGGTATACCCTGTCGTGCTCTGTGTGGCATATTATGGGTATATATAAATTAGATAGTGTACAAATTTTGACTACATACATTCTAATTTATATATATATATATGTAAAGATATCTGCCTTTATTTGTAAATTTTAAAGAATATTTTATGGATTTTAATTTATATACCTGTCGTGGTATAGGGTATTTTAGTCATGGTCAGCAATTTTAAGTTATAATTATAAATGGCAAGTTAGTGCATGCGGTTTGAAATTTTTAGCCAGGCTGGAAACGAAGAGTTTAAATTGGTGGAGTCCTGCTATAAATCATTTTTAACTAAAAATATAAATTATTTTCGATTTTATTTTAGCCATTATAAAATAAATTATTTTTAAAGATAGGCGAAATCATTTATATGCATATATTATTGTAAAATCGTATTTTTATTTATTATTAAAATCATTAACCATAAATCCTTTAGTTAAGTAAATATTTAGATTATAGTTTTCTCTTCTCTTATTAATTTAAACACGTAATTAACAAAATTTAAGAGCATATGTTTGTTTATAATAGCTTTAGATATTATTTCATGATTATGAATAATATTATATTTAGTAGTAGAATTGGATCTGACATTAATTATCTGTCACTCACCGACAGGACTTCCGTTTTACTTTCCAATCTTCAGTTTTTACCTTAAAGTGAGGTAAAGCGGGCAGTGGGGAAAATAACCGTAAACGGCAAAATTATTTATTACGGTGGATAGTCAATCCAAAAACTATGGTAAAAACATAAATAAATTGAACATAAATGTTGTAAAAATACGAGGTAAAATTAGATTGGACCGTGAAGGACGGCATTAATTGTTAGGGAAAGAGTAAGGTTATAGGAAGTAACCGTTTAAAACAGAATCCGGAGGGGTTGGGGTCCCATAAGGCAATGGTTGGGGTCCACGTCAGAGCTTTACAAAAAGAGCCAGCTTTCATGCCCAGTCATTAGTACCCTGGCAAACTATAGCGACAGGTGTACTGGTATTTTCGTAATTCTAACGAGATCGCGACCTATTTACGTACTTTCAAATCTTACATTTACTAATTAGAAAATTTAAACAATAATATTAAGTGGGAGTGGGAAGAAAGGGAGAAGTCTCTTCTTCACTGGCCTCTCTCTGTCGGCTATGACCCTCCTTTGACGTTTGTGTGCATCGTAATCAAAATACCACCCCCGTGTTGCAGGAGAGGAGAGAGGTTCAGATAATCGACGGCAGTATTCTTAATTAAATATATATATATATAGATATACCACCGCCTGTTCAATCGCCGGAAACCGACGGCATCATGAGGAAGGACTCCCCGCCGGCGACTGTACCCACTGCCACCGTCGGTAAGTTCTTCCTTTGCTTCGAAACGAAGCCCTTAGTGGCCACATTGATAGCACTCACACTCGTCATGCTCGTCTGGAACCTTCCTCCATACTACCAAAATCTCCTCTCAACTACCCGCCCTTGCTCCGCCACCCCCACCCCCTCCACCACCACCTCGCTTATCGCGGCAAACGATTCGGCAACCCCATCGTTTTCGGCTAACCCAGTAGCAGCGCAGAAATACTCCGCTTCTAAACCCACCGACCCCAACAAGCGAGTCTTCCAGGCTTACGGTAACGCGGCAGCCCTTTTCGTACATATGGGTGCGTACCGCGGCGGTCCCAGGACGTTTGCGGTGGTGGGTCTGGCATCCAAGCCCATCCACGTGTTTGGGCGTCCCTGGTTCAAGTGCGAATGGATCTCCAATAACGGTACATCTATGAGGGCTAAAGCCTATAAGATGCTTCCTGACTGGGGCTATGGCCGCGTTTATACAGTTGTTGTCGTCAATTGCACTTTCGCTGAAAATCCTAACGCGGATAACGCCGGTGGCAAGCTGCTTATCAATGCCTACTACGGGGAATCGCAGAGGAAGTACGAGAAGTTCACGGCCTTGGAAGAAGCGCCTGGATCTTACAACGAGTCCAAGTACCACCCTCCTTATCAATACGAGTATCTTTATTGTGGGTCTTCCTTGTACGGGAATCTGAGCGCCTCCAGGATAAGGGAATGGATGGCTTATCACGCCTGGTTCTTCGGACCCAGTTCCCATTTTGTTTTCCACGACGCTGGTGGGGTAACGCCTGAGGTGCGGAAGGTCCTCGAGCCGTGGGTCAGAGCCGGTAGAGCCACCGTTCAAGATATCAGGGCGCAGGAAGAGTACGATGGATATTACTATAACCAGTTCTTAGTAGTGAACGATTGCCTGCACCGGTACCGACACGCTGCTAATTGGACATTTTTCTTCGATGTGGACGAGTACATCTATTTGCCGGATGGTAGCAGTCTGAAATCTGTTCTAGATGAGTTTTCGGATTATACTCAGTTCACAATTGAGCAAAATCCCATGTCCAGTGTCCTCTGCTTGAACGATTCCACTCGAGATTACACTAGGTGTGTGCCCATTTTAAGATTCGCCTTTTATGTTAAAAATCTAATTAGTAGAGGTCTCAGTCCAGAATTTCCTTGCATTCTTTGTTCTTTGGGGTGTGAATTGGACTTTGGACTCTGTTTTACATCTGGAATGGAGCATTGTACAGTGCAAATGTGTTTATATAAGGTAAGAATGTTAAATCTTGCTGATCTGTTTTTGGGTATTTTCCAATTCAGGCAATGGGGATTCGAGAAGCTCCTATTCAGGGATTCAAGAACAGGAATCCGGCGTGACAGGAAATATGCTATTCAAGCTAAGAACGCATATGCAACAGGGGTTCACATGTCGGAGAATGTAGTTGGCAAGACATTACACAAGACAGAATCCAGAATTCGATACTATCACTACCACAACTCCATAACAGTACACGAGGAGCTTTGCAGGGAATTCCTTCCTGAATCAGCCAAGAAGGAGGTTACATTATACAACAAGCTTCCATATGTCTACGACGATAACATGAACAAGCTTGTCAACACCATCAAGGAATTCGAACGCAGAACAATAGGAAACGTGTCGAGCTCCTCATAGTTTGCAGAGCTGGAAATTAGTTAACAAAATCTTTTCGTCCCCCACCAAGTCCTCAAAGTCTGCAAATTGTGATAAAGATGGACGTGGTTGTGCTAAAATTTCAGAAGTCCTGCATCTGGGTCTGCAGAAAGTAAAGTAGTGTTCCGTCGGCAGGGATGAATGGTTGTGATTAGAGAAAAATAGTGAAGTGGGAGAGGAGGGGAGGGCCCCTATACTGCTTTGATTTTGTCTATATTAAAAGGTGAGTGTTTTACCTTTTCTTTTTCGTTTTTTCACTTTCTTCCATCAATAACTTGATTTCATTTATACTTTTAGCCTAAATTTTTAATTTGTTCACCGCTTTCTTTCTTTCTTTATATTCTTCAATTTTTGTTATTATAATAAAAAGAAATGTGCAATGATAACGATGCCAAGGATATACCAAATCTATATTCGGGGGAGATGCTCCCGACAATATGTTTGTGCCCATGTTTATCTTCTTCTTTACAGAATAGATTCAGCAGCAGAAGGTTTTGAAATTAGGGAGACTTTTAAAAAAGAAAAGACTTGTTAGTGGCAATGGAGATCTTAATTTTGGGTTTATTTATTTTTTTAAGGAAAAAAAAAAAAGTATGACAATTCAATTTCTAGGATTAGGTGTTTTCAGAACTAAGCATGTAGTTTAAAATAAATTGTATGATAATAATTCATTTATTGTGGCATTAAAAAGCTAATGGCTCTTGTTCAATCCTTAATCCTTTAGTGGCCAGGAAGATAATTGTCGCATTAGCCTATTATTATTAATGAGGTGCCAAATGTACATTTGAGAAGGGTTTCAATTATTTGAGGGGGATTTTCTATCTAAAACCAATTATTGAAGAGGGGAATTAGGGTTTGATATTGAATTTATATATTGTTGTATGGCATTTTGTGGGATACCCATTTGATTGTTTGAGCAGAATGGTATTTGCATGTGATGGTCTTATGGATTCCCATAAAAAGATTGATTATATATATATATATATATGCACAGATCAATTGGAATATTTAAATTTTTGTAAATACTATATTTAAATTAAATGGACTAATTATTTATTAACAAATAATTGATATTTTTAGTTTTTTTTTTTTTTATAGAGATGTTATAATTAATTATATTATTATTAGTGTAGTAATATAACATAATGAATAATATTTAAGTGTTCACATTATGAAGGGTGAAAATGGAAACAGGTGGGTGAATGTAGGATATGGCCAAAATATGAGCAATTAGTGAGGTTGTTGATAAAGGAATTGATTAGTTGGGTTTGTGATTAATTAAGGTTGGTGTTAATTTCAGATTAGCATTTGATGTGACAATTACAATAACCTCTCACGGACTCATTATTTTCTACATATAAATTTGTTAATGCGTGCCAACAAGTTGTTAATTATGGTGGACATTAATGCAAGCAGCTCTTCATAAACAAAAACAAATTCCAATTTTCTAATTATTGTATTGGTAGACGGGGGGGAAACCAAACGACGCCGTTTGTTTTAATTGCTTTAGCTTTTTTCATTAGGTTAATATTTCATTTCAGTTTTTCAATTCAAATAAACATGTTTTCGGAATAAATTAAGCTTTTTTTTTTTAATTTCAAATGAGTGTCTCTTTAAATATATTTTAAGAAAATATCAACTTTTAATTTTAAACTGCAGAAAGTTATGTTATATATATATATATATATATATATTTTCTACTTCAGCTTCCAAAATTAAATTTATAAATTATAAAATTGATACTACCCAGATCTGTATCTACTAAAAATTTGTTTAGAATTGCCAAAAGAGAGATAGTTATGACACTATTTCAGGCATTTAGCTATTTGAAACTAGTAAAGTCCAGAGCCGTACAAAGTTGCTTCAACTAATCAGTTGTCAAATGATCAAGTGAAAAAACTTTAAACTTCTTGCAAACCAATGGGATAGACAGAGACCTATAAAATCAAAAATGTAATACCGGATTCAAAATTTAGTTCGAAATTAATTTTAAGAATTAAAAATTAATATATAGAAATATAATTTATAAATTTATAAATTTTTATTTAAAGTAAAAATTAGAAAAAAAAAAAGAGTATAAAATGAAATTGAAAACAATTTTGAGAAAAATGGATGAAAATTTGGATTCGAATGGTATTTTTGAAAGAAAACTCAGAAACTGATGATCAAAATATAATTTAAAAAAAATGTGCTACGTAGGACCATACAGTCAGCAGCCCTGACGAACCGGAGCGTATTGCATGGCAAGACACGCTGATTCGGTGCCACATGGAAGGCTACACTGGCAAACTGTGTACCTACGATCGGACAGTCCAGATTCGTTCTTGTGCTTGTAGATGGTCCAGATCCGTTCCTTTTTCATGCACGATCGGACGGTCGCAATTAAACATGATGAATAGTTCAAATTCGTTCTCTCTTTAAACGCAATCATACGGTTCGGATTAAATCGCGATGAACGGTATAGATTCATTTCATCTTTAAATGCGATCGTATGGTCGAGATCAAATACAATAAAAAATTCAGATTAAAGAATGACGAGTATAAATATCTCAGTCCACACTGAATCCTAACCCTATTCGCCAACCCCCCGCCGGAGAAGAAGAACCAGTCCCAGGAGAAAAGAGCCGACCGCCGCCCGTCGCCGCACCGGAGTCACATTCGACTGCCAAAAAAGGTAAAAAAATTTCTCATTCGCTCAAAATTTGATTTTAAACACCCTCATAACTAAATTGAAGCAAAAGAACCGGCAGATAAGTCGAAAACAGCAAGTAAAACCCAACGGCGCTGTCGCAGAAAAAACTAAAAATTGTATTCAACGAGACCCTTCACGATTCTCGTTTCATCTGATTTTTACATCATTGTATTCACCATTCTGTTTTTCACAGGTTGACTGAAAAAAAATGCTCAACCGCAAGGTGAGCTGGCGAAGCTGCCGCATTGAAAAACTCCGCCAGCGGTAAGTTTCTATTTTTTAACTTTTTTCGCCCAACTGATGCCCCTTAATGTATTTTATCACAGGAATGAGTATAAAATCGGCTGAAATCGACAAAAACTAGCTGAAAATAGCCAGTCCGAGGCAAACTACTGTTGCGAACGGCGGTGCCGCCGTGCCAGAATTTTGAAATTGGCCTGAAAAAGTTTTAACACCGATTTATGGATTTTTGGGGTATTTCTAGGTACTTAAAGGGTATTATAATATCCAAAAGAAAATTTAGTGAACCTAGGGACCGTCAGTAAGCGCAACTAAAAGTTTAGCGTTTCGAAAACTGATTCAGGTAAGAATCTCTCACCTTATTCTTTGTTATGTAATTGAAGTTTAATTATAAATAATACGACATTTTACGTAATTTAAAAAATTCAATAATTAATTACAGGTTACTAATGGAGCCGGAACTAGTTATTTATCACTGTTTATCATATTTTAACTGATTGATTGATTTTATAGTTTTAAATGCATAATAATACACTGGAGTTGGTAAGATAATTCAGTTGTGTTTTCTTGATGCATGTATTGCTTATCTTGCGTGACTTACAGTAAATTGTGAAACTGAAAATTAAATGTAAGCGGAAAATTACTTGATTAAGTGAATGAATGAATGCTATCCTTACTAAATATCCTGAGAAATGGTGGATGGACTGGGTACATAGGGAACCCTACCGTGAATGTTGCCTTATACTGGACGGGGTATCGAAAATTAATATTTTGGTGCTCATACTGGACGAGGTATGAGGACAACCCATTTCACCCTCATACCGGACGGAGTATTGAGGGATAATATTTTTGGCACTCATATCGGACGGAATATGGGGATAGCCAGTTAGTCGACAATGTTGAATAAGGGTTCACACATAGTGGG
>NW_019014656.1:731078-784667 GCF_000150535.2 Carica papaya | reverse complement strand
ATTACTCTTTTAATTTTATTTTAAAGCTTTTTTGGGTGATTAATTTTATTATGAACTTGTTAATCTCAACTAATTTCCCATTTCTTTTTAATAACCAGAGTAAATGACCCTTTTGAACAAGTTTACCACTTCAATATTATAAATCCAATTTCCTAACCCATGGCACAAGAATGGGGAGTAGCAAATCCCACATTACTTTTTTGAAGCAGTAAAAATAAGATTGTTTAATAGATTTTTATTAAGTAAATACTTTGAATAAGTAATATGTGTTTGCGAAATTCATTTAAATAAACATGCACTTCGCCTATTGTAAAACTGTAAAATTTAAGTTCATAGACAAATGTAGAAAAGTTTAAATTCCAAATTTTAAATTATATTATCTGTTGGATTTAAAATTGCATACAAATTTAATTCTTTCTTATTTTTATAATTAAAATAAATATGAATTTTTTGAACAAATTTTAAAATAAAAATGACTAATTTTTAAATAATGCTAAAGCAAATTTTGATGGGAATATAAATTTTTAAAAAAATAAATTCCTTGACCAAAAATGACTGATATTCAATTAACAATAAGTGGTTTGATATCAAAAGATTAATTTTAAAAAATAAATCTTACAACATGCAAGATATTGGCACTGGATGTATCATCATATCGTATCATCCGTAACTTCACCAAAGGACATAGGGAGGACCATCAGAAGGGTCAACCTCAATCTATGGACGAGAAAATTCCTACCCCACCAATCATGAGCTCGAAGCTATTCCATTAATATGCATACATACATATATATATATATATATTATATGTAACATCCCACTGCCTTAAGATCACTTTAGGCATTCTCTGTCATCTACAAATATTAGCACGTAATAATATGTATTTAGTCTTGATTATCTTATTTAATGACTAGTTTATAACTAGTTAATTTAGATGTAGGTAAGTTGACAAAGCATAAACCAGCTTTAAAATGTCTCCTTACCACCCAAAATTGTATGTTATAAATCACATATATAGTGATGAATAGTGAGATTAGCCCCTTAATCTAAAACAACAAAGAAGTCTAAGTCTTTTTTTTTAAAAAATTAATAAACTACGTAATATCCGAATTAATCTTAAAACACAAAACATATTCCACGTATAATTAATATTGTAAATTGGTATTAATAATAAGTCTACATATACGACATTATAAATCTATAAATAACTTATACATAATTAAGATTAACTAAATTAAATATACAAATTTTAAAGTAATAATAGAAGCAAACTATATTAATGTAATGTTAAAAATAAATAATTAAAATTTAGCATGTCTTTTTTTAAAAAAAAAATTATTTTATACGAATTTCTATTACGATCCTATTCATAATATGAATTCAATAATTGTATAAATATGTTATAGATTATATATTTTTAAACATAAAAACATCTATTTACTTAATTTTGTAAAATTTAACTTTGAATATTTTAATATAGTGAAATATATTAACTATTTGTTCAATCATAATTAAAATATTTAGATATCTCTTTTTCATCGAAATAATTAATACGTTGATTAATTGACACATCAAGCACGTCACATTCTTATTAAAGATCATCACATCCGTTTATATTTAGATTATTATAATATTATTTAAATATAATTTATTAAATATCAGCGTTCATGTTGTGCTAAAAAAATAAGAAAAAATATTTATTTATTTAATATAATCCTTCACATTTTTCTTGCAAAATACCTATTTAACTAAGTAAAAAAAAAAAACTCGTTTAATAACCAGAATTAAGATAATATTTTAATTCAAGCAATATAATATTTATTATTTATTTATATCCATTTAACTAAATTAATATTTTTTAATAAAACATAAGCTTCAATAATTTCATGTATTTAGTGCTTCACATAAGTATAGTGGTATGGAAAAAAAAAAAAAAAAACCCCAATAAAGATCGGATAATTTGTAATAAAGAATTTCGTGACAATCCGTAAGCATAATGATATATTTTTTAAAAAATAAAAAGAATAAAATAATTTTAAGAATATAAAGCAGCCACATGATCTAATAATGCAGCGTTAAATATCCCACAAGTTTGACTATAAAAAATAAATTGATTATTCCGTAGGCACACACGTGAAGGCGCTGGCTTCCGTGAATGATTCACGTAGATGGGCCACTTCCCAATCCGACGGTCTAGAAAAGCTGAGACTTAAACTTATCGACCGTACCCAGATGTCTTAGAAACAAAGAAATCGCCATCCAAATCGTATTCAACTTTCATGGGGTTCTATTATATTCTGCACGCTCTTTTATTTTCCTTTTTAGCCCTCGTACTATTTTTTATTTATTTTCTTACAAACCCACCATTTTATTACTTCCATTCATTTTTTAATTATTTTAATATTACCGTGACCGCCTTCTGATTTATTGGGGTTTCTTCTTCCGCTCTTATTTTCCCTCTCACCATCTCATAACTATTCCATATTTAGCTCTGTGGCGTCACAAAGCTCTCCTCGTTTCCCTTGTTATGACTTCTCTCTAGAAGGCGGCGCCTTCCTTCTTCTCACTTCCTCTGCTTCATAATCCTTAAAAAGGTTTGTGTTTCCGCCGTACCCTTCTCTGATCTTCGATTCGATTGAACGACCCTGTTCATCGCGGCCTCTGTTTTGCTCTGTTTTCCAGGTTTTCTTTCAAGGGTTCCTGTATTTCCCCGAGCTGGACAGACTGGCGATTGATAGTCACCATCACCACGACCAGCATAAATTTGGGGTCGTCAAATCTAATCATAAGAAAGTTATGGTATTGTTCTTCACTACATACTCATTGCCCCTATCTCTCATTCTTATTATTATTATTAAAAAAAAAAAAAAAAAAAAAAAAAGGAGTTAAATCGAAAAGTAATTAAGAGGGTTTTTCTCGATAATGTGATTAAATCCTAGGATTAATTAACTTTTGATTAAAATGACATAAGAGTGTTGGACAGGCAAGACTGATTGGGTCTAATCATTGCCTCGTGCATGCTGAATTCTCATGCATTCCGTTTCTCTTATCTTTAATTATGATTCAATTAGATTAAGCCTTTTCCACAAATTAACATTAAACTAAATTGCTTATATTTATATATATATATATATATTTATTATAATTTTTGTAATTATTACTTTATGTTTAACTTTTTCTTTTTTGGAGAAAAATACATTACTACCTTAATTTCAAACCAGCTTTTTAATTAAATAAATCTGATTTGATTTTTTACTTTAAGTTTATTAATTTAAGTAATCATACGCAATGATTGTCCATTAAATTTTTAATTTAAAATACTTTTTAAAATCATTTTTAGAATTAAACTCTATAAGAAAATTACGCGGTGTAGAAAATTTTGTGTTTGCATAACTAGAATAATAATTTATGTGAGTAGTATAATTAGTGACCAAAATTTGTGTAGTCTAATTAAATATTTATTTTTATATAAATACATTTTTTTTAAAAATATTTAAAAAGAAAAGGTGCATGAAAATATATATTTGGGTACAATATCGCAATCCAACAGTGCTTGAATTGTAATTAGTAAAGTGGCGAAGGTTACGACTTTGGCAATCACGCGCACCGCAAGTTCTTCCAAAGGAGGTGGGGCCCACACTCCCTCGTGGGCAGAATTATTACCCACGATTTCTCGCCCCACCATAACTTTTCCTTATTTATTTGCCCTCTTCCCCTCCCTCCCTCCCACCCACACCACCTTCTTCTTCTTCTTCTTCTTCAATTTCTTCTGCAACTTCAGCAGATTTAGATTCTTTTCTCCAAACATAATCCAGAAAAGAAATAAACTTAAGAATGAGGATGATGATAGACCTCGGAAACCAGAGAGGTCCTCTCCACATAATAGACACTGCCACCTCTGTTGAGTGCGGCAGAGAAGTGAGGTTCCGTCGCTCCTTCCGTTCTTTGGTTGAGTGCATGGTCCCATGTTGTGGCTTTAACCCTACTTCCGACGACTCACTCTCCACCGCCACTGAATCCCCCTCTTGGACTACTCGCGGCTCTTCTTCTTCTTCTTCTTCTTCTTCTTCCTCTTCCTCCTCCTCCTCCTCCTCCTCATCATCATCCGCCTTTGTAACCGGAACTTTCTTCGGCTACCGAAAGGGACGGGTAAGCTTCTGTCTCCAAGACGATCCACGAAGCTCTCCTCTCCTTCTTCTCGAATTCGCCGTCCCAACAGCCTACTTGGCCAGAGAGATGCAGTACGGTTTGCTGAGGATCGCTCTTGAATGCGACCGCCAGAAGGAGCGTTCCAGCTCCTGCTCCCTCTTCAACGTTCCTGTATGGTCCATGTACTGCAACGGCAGGAAAGTGGGTTTCGCCATGAGAAGGCAGACTACGGGAAACGACACGGCGGTGCTGAAGATGATGCAGTCTGTCTCTGTTGGCGCTGGTGTGCTGCCTTCCCCTGCTACTAACTCCGAGGAAGATGGAGATCTTATGTACCTGAGAGCCAGTTTCGAGCGAGTCATTGGGTCAGCTGACTCAGAGTCTTTTCACATGCTTAACCCTGTTGGTAGCTCTGGCCAGGAACTCAGTATTTTCCTGCTGAGATCATGACTTATTAGCTGAGTTCAACGTAGATATATATACACTTATATGGCCACTTAATGCTCCGGTCTCTGTTTGTCATTTGTCAATCTATCCTAGGTTTATTTTCATTGTTATTCTCACCCCCTCTTTATGTACCATATTTCTCTATATCATCTGTAAACCACTTCGTATATATAAAACTATTTATATATAATTTTGCCATTTTGTCAAAGCTTTCTCTTTTTCCCAAAAAAAAAAAAAAGAAAAAAAAGAGGCTTCTTCTCCTCTCTCTGATTAATATCCATGTAAACGCAAGCAATTTTCCCTTTTCCTGGATTTAAATTTTTACAAATATCAGTAAATAGAACAATTTGGTGTGCACGAATGAAATTTAATAATTAAATACCCACCTTATAATCTTTTTTTATTTCACAAAAAAAAACCTATGAAGACAAAATAAAACAATTTGGAGCTTCTTTTTGTGCTAAGCTGACATGGGGGGAGAGTAGCGGTTGTTGGTACTTCGGTGTTGAAAGGAATATAATGCACAGCAGCCCATTTAATCATGCGTCTTAAGTAACACTTTTTTTATAATTTTTACTCAAAAAAAATATTATCAGCAGCAAATAAATTGAAGTAATTAAGATGGAATATATGTTTTCTAGTTAATTCTAGTCCAACGATATATAAGTTGGCCAGATTCCTTACGCAGACCCATTTTAAGATCATTATGGTCAATTTTTTTTTATTTGGGATGTATTTGTGAACCAATTCAATGGTATATCCAATTAATTTATTGAAGCTTTTGCTTGTATCTATTAAATCTATTTATAAATTTTTTAAAAAATCGGGTTGGCAATAAAGCCTATAAATAAGCTTTGACGGGAATTTTGTATCTATCATTATTATTATCATTATTTAAAAAAGAGTATTATATTATTAGGTGTAGTGAAAAGGAGAGGTGAGATATAGAATAGGATGGGGGAAGGGACATGGATAGTAACTGATTGACCGTTGTTTTGCCGTTATATGAAATGAGGAATCTGATATTTGTTGGCGCGCATGAAGAGCCAACCCCACACCCGACCACCCGCACGTATCGACCTAGCCCATAACTATTTGGCACCACACCAGGACCCTGTTTATATTGACCCCCTACACCCACCAAACATGGCCTGTCCTCAACCTCAATCTCAGCCTTCCCTTCCATCTCTCTCCCTCTCCCTCTCCCTCTCTCTCTCTCTCCATATATATGTGTGTGTGTGTGCATAGAAGACTGTGTGGGGGGGTTTAATAATTGGGATATATAAATGAATGAGAAGGTATATATGTGTACACATGCATGCATACTGGGTGAGTTCCAGCAGGGTGTGATTGATGTTTTGTGTCTCCCGCAGAAATCAAGGGATGGGAAAGAAAGAAATAAAAAAGGTAAGTAGATTGGATTGACAGATTCGGACATGCACACGAGTGGGCTACTTACCCCACTCCCCCATCCATGCCTTTCTTCCTCATCCATATATGTACACATGTACATATATATATATATATATACACGCCTATACATTAAGCATTCCGGCACCACGATGAGCTTGTAAACACACCCTCTCTCATCTCAACCCTACCCAGAATACCAGAATATATATACATACCTAAACTCGAAGAAAAATTGGGAGCACGCTTCAGAATTCGAACTCGATGGGCCTGCTTTCAGTAGCTTGGGTCCGATCAATAAATAGTGTTTGAAGCCCAATAAGGGAAATACAGACCTACTTTATTTCCTCCAAAAGGGCATTTCAATCCTCATCGTCATTTATCCCTGGTGGGCCCTCCTCTTTCATATTATAATAATTTTATAACTCCATTTTTTTTAACGTTAGATTCAGCGCAGGGACGTTTTAACAGTTTATATTAATTATCATTTAATTCAAAAAAGTATCTAACTAAAATTAATAAATAAATTATATGATAAATCGCCCAATATTTGTACTAAGTCTTTGTGTATTACCGACAAAATATTAAAATACCAATAAATTTTTTCTTTATTTTTGAAGACAAATAATAGAGTTTTGTTTTAAATAATTGTTTTTGTTTTGATAACTAGGCTGATTTGATAGTCAGGTCAATTAAAATTAATTTTTTATTAACCAAATAAATAATTGAAAGAACAAATTATTCCAAATAAAAATAAAAAATTATAATACTTGAAACAATTAGGCTGATGGGCCGATCCAAGCCCGATTTCAGTTTAGACTTTTAAATTATTTCTTGGGGGTGGGTCAGGCCGACAAGACCAAACAGTCTGCCTAGTCAAAACTAAATCAAGTCAACCCACTCTTTAAATATTAGAGTTCGTGGCAAAATATAATTTGATGGCCCGTGTTTCGTATATTTCATATTTAGTACATGTTTATTTTAATAATTTCAATCAATTTTAAAGTAAAATTTTGGTATGAATCTCAAGTAAAAGATTTGGTTAATAACTCCTTTAATTCTTAACTTTAGTTTTGGAAAAAAAAAAAAAAAAATACAACATCATCATCAAAATTAAGACGAACCCATTTGAATAATTAATTTAAGCAAATATTAAAATCTAAACTATATATTAACAAGCAATAATGCATGTACGGGTTAGCAATATAAAGGGTAGTCTATAGATTATAATTTTCTTTTCCGGATGTTTCCCATTTGCTTATTTGTTTGCCAAAAGATGAGTGCGTATATATATATATATATTGGAATGACGCATATATATATATATATGTATAGGACAAAGAACTGAAAAAGAAAAGAACAACATGGGAAAGAGCTATTCTTGTTTTCTTTTTCAATAAAAGCTGTGGTTTAATTATGAAGATATTGTTGATGTGATGATGAAAAAAGTTAAGTGAAAGTCACAAGTCTACATAATAATTTCATAAAAGACAATCGCTTTTTTTATTTATTAACAAAAGTGAGAGAAATAAGAAGCTGGAATCCTGTCATTCTTTTGCTTTTATTATGCATTCTTATTATTGATTATATATCACACACGCATATACATGTACATATACATATACATATATATGTAGGTAGATGGTAACAGCTGTTATTTGATCCATGTTAATTAATTTAATTAATAAACACTGTGTATCATTTAAAAAAAAAAAATTTGTTACTTTAAATTACCTATTTAATTAATATGATTCAGTTAATATACATTATTTTTATATAATCAATTTAATTTTGTTAACATACATATATAGTTAATTAACATATAATTAATAATATTATTTTTACTCTAATTGAGTTAGACTTCAAATATACGATATCTTTAAAACTTAAACCAAATCCACATCACTAATAAAATTTTTTGATAAAATTGCAAGAGAAAATGATATTTACTTCTGATAACAACTTATACGTATTTACAGAGACATTAAATTGCACCATCTACCTATACATATTCTATATTGATGAAAAGTTAAATTATACGGAAAAAGACACTTAAATTAATTATTTTACCAATAATAATATTACGTACATGTGTATGTTTATATAGATTTTAATGCGGCAACTACTACATACAACTTTTAATTAAAGATGTTCAATTTTATTTATAACGAATATAATTTTGAGTGAATATTTTAAGTATCGATAATTATTAACTATTACTGATAGAAAAAGTAAAAACAAAAAATAATAATAATATTAAAGAAATTATTTTCTTACCCAAAAAAAAAAAAAATCAAATAATATGCCCTTAGGAGGGGAACAACAGCTGGAAATGGCTGCTAATACCCCGTAAGCTGAGAAGTAAAAGGAGGAATCAACTCGAGGAGGGGCTCGCGTCTGATTAGCTAGTTGGTGAGGCAATAGCTTACCATGGCAATGATCAGTAGCTGGTTCGAGAGTATGATCAGCCACACTGAGACTGAGATACGACCCAGACTCCTACGGGAGACAGCAGTGGGGAATTTTCCGCAATGGGTGTGAGCCGGTTAATTTTAACATTGTCTATAAGGAAACGACATGATTTGGTTAACCAAATATATAAATTCTACAACAATAAAGAATAATTAAGGAGTAAACAATGTTCGAATTATGATTAGTGATTTTTAATTTCCCCCCTTATTCTCCTAATAAAAAAACTATCATAAATATAATCTAAAATTTTAAATAACAATTAATGCATTAATCTTTACTATTAAAATAATTTGGCACAATAATGAAAATTTAACTCAAGAAATTTATTGAGCATGCAGTCTTACACCCAACACCCAAATTGTAGGGGAAGCAATTTATTAAATTGATTAATAATTTATTTAATAATTTATTTGGGGTGAGGATTTTCACCAAATATAATCCTATCTGAAATTGAGTTGGGATTCAACCAATCAAAATTTTGTGGGACTTAATAAATTGCCAAATATTTATTATTAGATAAAATATATATATATAAACCCCTTTTGTGATTGGAACAATTTAGTAATATATAATAAGAATTTTAAGAAAAAGAGACCCATCATATTATATTTTTTTATTTGTCGTATGATGTGATATGAGGGGATTGAAATATTTTACAAATATTTATATTTGATAAAAAAAAAATACACGTAAATTACTATTCCAAACATGATTATTACTTGCATTCTATTTATTTTTTAGGAAGATTATGTTCACTCTAAAAATATTAAGTACGTATATATTTTGTCTTGGCAAATAATTTTTTTTCTTCTGTTTATTCGTTGGCATTGTTTGTAATGATTGATAATGGTAAATGCTCTATGGATTATTGTACAAGTTACTTGTAATTATTTTAAATACTATAATTAAAGTTCATCTTTTCATTTTGTATATATCCACAAGCAAATTGCTTAAATTTCGCAGGTTTAGCGAATTATTGAAGTGAATATTAATTTACCATTTATTGTTAAGAATGCTATTTTACAGGTGAGATATAGACTATATAATGTATTAAAATAATAATTAGAAAAAATCAATACCGTTAATCTTTATTAAAAAGATTTTAATTAGTACAGAATATATAGTAAACTTACACTGCACATCACGTAAATCTCTGGAGTACATATATTTTATACATAAATACAGCAATACCCAGTAAAAAAGAAATATTTATTGGATTCAGCAATCAATGACAGCACTGCGTCACTCTTCTGGCAAACTTAGTGTGAAAAATAATATACACGCATCGATGCAGACGAACCAAATACTTAATTACTGTGAAGCGAATCAAGAAAAAATAATCATTTGACTCTCACTTCCTCTGCTTCTTTCGTTGATGGGATTGGTGTGATGTAATGCATACAGTGATTTGCATGCGAGAGAGATTAATTATTAATTATTAATAATTAACGGGTTTTGCTCCAGTTGTTTGTGTGGTGGAGTGGATTGGGAATAGCAAAAAGAAACCCATACTTGCTTCACCTTTGAAGAAGACGTAATCATGATCGTTTAACTTTCCCATTTTCCCCGTTCCAAACCAAAAGCTAATGAAGATTCTCTGTTTTTTTATTGGTTTGATTATTGATTATTGTGATGGTGATTAGCACAGAGACAGCACCGGCTTTTTAATTCTCTCTCTCTTCTGCTCATATGACTCACGAATGGTGTGTTTAATGCCACATTCAATCTGTTCTTGGTGGGACGTCCCCACACACAATAGATGTTGTTTGTTTGGGCGTCTTCATTGCTCTTTCGCTATTGTCTGATGGTGGGTCATCTGCTTTTTTCCTCAATTTACTATCTCTGATTGTTTTAGGGATGGGTTCTTTTTTTCTATTTATTTGTTTTTGGGTAAAAAAGACATTAGCGGTTTAGTTGTGATTTCGTTTGGTGAACAATGTTGATTTGGTAATGGGTTGGTTCGTTCTTGATTGTAATTTTCTGGGTAATTTTTTTTGGTGTAGTCAGTTTCTTTCTCCTTTCTCCTTTCTCCTATAAAAAATTGAAGCTTGGGGGTCCAGAAATGGAGTTTCTTTTGTTTCAGGATATCGGAAATTTTGGAGGTCTGAACTGAAATATATTTTCATTTGACTTTTGATCAGCTTAGATTAGAGTTCACACTTTTTAATGCTTCTACTCTACTTTTTTTCGAAGAAGTGGCCTCATATGCCGCAATTTCCTCTGTTTTCTCTTGCATGGTTTGTTGCCTTTCCTATGCTAAGAAAAAGCAATTGATGATGGACAGCTCTAGGTTATTTGTAAGCTAGCAGAAAAGCCACAATGTCAGGTGTCAATGGCCGCTCTTCTTCTTCCTCTTACGCTTCTCCTTCACAGCATAATTCTCCTAGGTAAAGCTTTACCAGAATACAAGCTTTCCCACTGTATTTGGTCCTTGGTTGCTTTGCAGTTAAGCAATTGACTGACTGTTCATTAATTCACTGCTGCTATTTTTGGTTTATTTCAGAGTCCTTGATACTGGGCTTCTTCAAAATATATTCAGCTCATCACCCAGACTCTCCTCCTCCCGCGCGAATCCTGTAAGTACTTGCTAAGTTTATGTTTGCATCTATAGAGTCAATTATTGTTCTTTGCTGTCTCTTTATTTGTTTTTGTTTCTTAAGCTTGTTTCAGGATGTGATGTGGGTATTTTTTTGTAAATCCTGATTCCTAATTGAAGTTCAGATTAGTAAGCATAAATGTAATTTATTCCAAAAAAGACCATGAACTGGATCAAGTTTACTGTTTACCACTTGTCATGTCTGTTGGCATTTTGCCTTCCTCGCAGCTTGGTCTCTAGGAGAATCTAGGTTCAGCCACTAGTTTAAGGATTTTAAGAACCCATCATTACACAAAATTTATTTGAATATGTAAGTTCTTATAAATTAATGAGAACCAACTACTTCTCTGGTCCTGTTAATTGATAAGTGTATGAAAATCTCATTTCATATTACACCGGTAGTCATTCTAAACACGCTCCTTAACACTAGGATGAAAACGCAGATTGAGCGTTACGCCTTTGATTATGATACTATATGAAACAGTCAATGGAGATATAATAAGCACAAGAAAGATCAATTAAAGAGATAGATTGTGAGTTATTCTTTGAGACAATCCAGAACTTCTTAGATGCTTAAATCCTCATAAATTATGGCCTTCAAGAATTAGCTGTAGGGTCTTTTGTCCAACTCTCTCATGATCTCTCACACTTGAAATACAACAAGAACATCTGTTGACAACAAATCTTTACAAATAGCATGAAGTCAGTCAAAGATGGATAGATGTGGAATGAAGTAGAATTTGGACTACTACTTGGTGCGATCCTCTTTATCCCTGTAGCAGAAAGCTATTTTTGGCAAATCTGAGTCTGTTAATCTTCAAGTTTTAGATCATTAAAATACCCTAAGACTACTCTAATGGAATTTCATTTTGCTTTCTATGCCTAAAATTTTCAGATAAACTGCACACCCATTATTTGTTCATCTACTCTTGATCTGGTTAGTGAATACTAAACCATAATTTTCTTTTGAAAAATAAATCAGGATTTAGCATTTACACAGAAAAGGGATTTGACATGCCACATTCTATTGTCTGACTACAGATCGTGCAATTGGAGAGGAGATTGCAGGACCAAGATTCCCTGTACTGGGATTCTAAGAACGCAGTGGGTTGCAGTTCCGCGAAATCTACTCCTTCCAATGCTCCCCAAAGACAAAAGGTTTTTTTTTTCTTTTTTTTTTCTAAATTTTGTTTTGGCCTTAACACTTAATTGTAAGAGACTAAAGAACATAAATGACCATGTTTCTTTTTATCTGGTACCTCAAGGAGTCTTGCATTTGGCTTCTGTATAATTAAGTATGCACACTAGGCAAACATTATGTTTCAAACATCTAGGATTGGATTTACTGATTTGACATTTGGGCCCTGAAATGCAGTCTTCTGCAGACCTGAGGCAAGAGATAGCTATGCTCGAGGATGAAATTGTGCGTTTGGAGCACTATCTTCTCTCACTCTATCGGTCTGCCTTTCAGGAACGCATGCCCTCATTTTCAAATGTTACTGGATCACAGTTATCATTTGAGACATCATCACCGGCATCTGTCATGGCTAATCAAGTATGCTGTGATCTGGAGCCATGTCGGAAGAAAGGTGGCTTTGATTGTCATGTTCAGTCATCCCCGGCTTATGATACAGTCCTTTTAGATGGTCAGAGTTTCTGTGCTGGTTTAAAGAAAACTTCTTCGGGGGTAATATATCTTACTTTGAGTTTGATTTAAGTTTGATTTAAGTTTCAATTTTATGGAATAAGAATGTAAAATGTAATATAAATGGGATAAAGTTTTGATGAAAATAGCATTCTAATTCCAATTGATTTTCATGTCGAATTCAATTTAGTTACTTTTTTAATTCTTCTGTTAATAAGTGGAAATATGAGTCAATTATTGTACAAATGAAGATATGAATTTAGGTGGTTCAATAATGTAACAAATATATAAATTGTGACTAAATCCTGCATTTTAAATAATTAAAATTTAGAAATTGAAAAGGAATAGAAAAAATTTGGACCTAATGCACTGTAGAACCTGACTTTGCATTGATTCATCTATTGCTTATATATTATAGCAATATTCCTTTTTCAAACTATAATGCTGCCTTCATTCATTTACCATGCAGTTCCTATTCAGTTTTTAGTTCTAATTTTTACATTAGTGTTAGTGTGTATAACTAGAACATAATTTCTAGTTTTTGAGTTAATACCACCCTTACCTTAAATTTCTTGGTGGCTTAAATTGAAATTTCTATGTAATTATTATGTTGTCTGCAAAAATTGTGGTTGGTAATGCAAATCTGAATAATCATTTTGCCACGCAGCATTTACAGGGTCGGGAGAGAACTGATTCTGGTCATCGCATCCTTGCTGATTACCTTGGTGCTTCTCACATGCTTAGCGACCTTAGTACTCCAGATAGAATCTCAGAAGAAATTGTGAGATGCATATCGTCTATATACTGCAAGCTCTCTAACACCTCACAAAGCAATGCGGGCATACCAACTTCTCCCATCTCGTCATTTTCTTCCTCGAGCATATTTTCTTCTAATAATCCCTGTGATAGTTGGAGCCCGCTTTGCAGTGAGGATGCTACCATGAATCTACGGTTTAAAGAGTTGAAAGAAGTGAATAGACCCCCTGCTGCAAACATAGAAGTTCTAAAGATATGCATAGACAATGATAATTTCAATTATGCTGCTACTATGCTACAAAATTTCAGGTGCTCAATATTCTATTGACTCCTACATTATTCAGCCATGTTCTACTATCTTAATCTCATTCTGTGAAGATCCAGACATATGCTACTGAGCATCTGGTTGTAAGTGGATTATTATTTATTTCAAGAACTCAAGAAGTTTGAATTTCATGCAGGTCTTTGATTAGGAATCTTGAGCTGGTTGACCCAAGGAAGATGAAGCGTGAAGAGAAGCTTGCATTCTGGATCAACATTCACAATGCCCTGGTGATGCATGTATGGAGTTCATTTTGTCTTCGAAAACATTTTTTCTGTTCTCTTGCATAATCATGCATTATTAGCTATATCTGTTAGCTTATGTCTAATATGGTTTACTTGATGGGTTAAACTGAGCAGGCACATTTAGCATATGGAACTCGTAATCGATCAAAAAGTAACTCAATTTTGAAGGTTAGACGTGCATCATTATTTCTCATTTTGATTTGCTTATTACCATGTTTTGCATAGTGAGTAACTCATTTCAAATCTCAAACTTTCAGGCAGCATACCATGTTGGTGGACATTCTGTTAATGCCTATGTCATCCGGTGCTCCATTTTAGGCATTAGACCAAATAACCCAGCACCGGTATGCCTCATACTTCCAAAATATTTATTGATATTCTGACCTTGCTAATCCCTGTTATCTTCTCTGTCCATTGACAAGATTGATAGCCAGATATTCGATGAGTAGACTATGATTAAAGCTTATAATTATTATTTTTGTTGAAAATAAGAGGGAGGTAACCATGATTAAAGTGATCTAATGCCTTGTTAATAACAAATGCATTGCAGTGGGTACAATCGCTATTTAACCCGGGGAGAAAATTTAAGATAGGGAGCACCAGACACGCATTTGCCTTAGAATACCCGGAACCACTTGTTCATTTTGCCCTCTGTTCTGGTGCCTACTTTGATCCAGCGGTATAAAAGCTTCTTTTAATTATATATATATTCCATTGGCATTTGCATATAATTTTCGTTATTATAGATTCTGTCTTCCATTTGGTTTGCCATTTTCTGAACTGAAATTGCATATTCTGCACGTATTAGGTTCGAGTTTACACAGCAAAGACCATCTTTCAGGATCTCAGACGTGCCAAAGAGGAGTTTATTCAAGCTAATATGTACATCCACAGTGGGACAAAGGTGTTTTTACCTAAGATTATTTACTACTTTTCAAAGGAAATGTCACTCGACATGGCTGGAGTCTTGGAGATGATATCGGAGTGCCTGCCAGACGCACAGAAGAAAGCTTTCAGAAAATGCATAAAGGGTAGGCATGACAAGTGCATTCACTGGTTGCAACAGAATTCAAATTTCCGGTACGTCATCCATGAAAACTTGGCAAGTCAGCGAATCAACTTTTGATCAACTTCAGTAGAGGATAGATGGTGGATTCACTTGGGTGAAGAAGAATTAATTGTATGATAAGGAGTACAGAAATATTAGCAAGAAGAATGTAAACATGTTTTTATCCAGCAGGATGAGCTAGGAATTCTCCTCCATAATGTTTGCTCTTGTGCTTTGTTTGAGAAATTTTTATAGAAATTGGTTTTGAACGAGGAATAAAAGTTTCAAAATGTAATATATTTAGTTTAATTGCTGTCAAGAATTTTAAATTAATTTGGGAAGTTCTATTTTCATTCATGTAAATATTTTATAAGCTTCAATGGATTAAATTGGTTTCCTTTTAATATACAGTTCCTTAAAATTAAATTACCCATTTATTTTCTTCAAAACAAATTCTCTTTGCTACATTTACATAACCATATAATTGAGGTTTTCTTACTACATTTGAAAATGTTATTTGTAGTTTAATTAATATAAACAAGGAAACCTCAAAATAATGCTTTACCAGTTGATTACCATCAAAGTATTATGCAAAAATATAAGAGGATTTATTCTCATCGCCCAAAAAAAAAAAAAAAACCAACAAAGAGAAAACAAAAAAACCATAGTATATAAATAGATTAATTTTTATATAAAAATAATTAACTCGTTCTGAACAAAAGCATATTCCATTACTTCTGCTGCACCCGAAATTTCACGATGATGCAAGTTTTTAGATTTTCTTATTTTTAGAGGTGAAAGATTCAAAACAGCTATTTCTCAAGGTACCGCTCTGTTCTGCGAAATCGATGAAGGTTTGTTGACTAATCAATAAGTAATGGAAATGCCAACCATCTTTCTAGTAATGATGCTTCCATTTCTACCCGTGCAAACCAGCACAAGAACTCCTTCATCGCGAATTTTTAACGCCCAGCTGCTACGTTAACAGTTGACATTCAACAAATGGTATGTTTACCTCACAACTTTCGTTCTTTATTTTGTTGCTTTCTTCTATGATTTTTACATTTCTAGAATGTAGTGATATATATGTATTAAAGTTTAGTATAGTCTCTCGCAAATATCATGTATAAACTATAACATAATTTTTGTTCCTTGCTTCTGATTTGTAAGATGAGTCCAAACCACGAACAGTGTATATCCTTCTTCCTATTGCCAGGGCGTGACTGGTTAAAATTTCTCTCTTCAATTATTTCATACATGGGTAATGTTGGATTTGTAATGAGTTCTCTGTTGATCCTTTAATTTGGTCACCGGGTGTTGTGAAAAATTTCTGTTTTAATCTTTTGCTCTCAAGGTGTTTGACAAAGTGGGTCCGTGGGATTTCTAGTTAGGATAATCAGTTCACTGTTTCTTGCAACGAGAGGGATTAAACGACATTTCCTACTACACATCTCTCGTGGTTTAAGTAATTCTCTGTCATATTGTTGGCGTGATAATATCTTGGCAGTAGATGAAAGAGAGACTGATTTGTAGCCTTTCGTTCGTTTGTGATGTTGGAACAGTTTGTGATTATAGAGAGAACGCAAAGCTGTTGCTTTTGTAGATTACCCGATTATTAGTTGGTCTGATTTTTTTTTTGGTTTTTCTATTTAGTACGATGTTAAAATATAAATGCTGGTTTGATTACTTACCTGCCGAACTGTTGATTATAGTTACAAGTACCAGGAATTAAAACTTTTCACATGAATTGCTTCACCCAAACAAGTCTAGATCTAGCATAACGAAATTTGAAAATTTGTAAGTTCACCATCGAAAAGTTGACATGCAGTATTCAGGGTTATAAGCTAGCTCATCTATGAGACCAAAGAGAATGTAATTATGCACAGGGAAAGAGACTGAAGTATCAAAATTTGTATGATAAACCTGTATACTTGTGAACTGGTGAAGACAAGACATTTACATCTTGCTTCTGCAACTGGTATGTTAATCATCCATGCTTAACTCTGTTATGCTGCTGCTCCAGATTCACTTTGTGATTCTCGTTAGTCGGCAAGGCAAGTTGAGATTGACAAAATGGTATTCACCTTATTCTCAGAAGGAAAGAACTAAGGTAAATTAATCTAATTTTGCAATTTCCTTGATTCTCTACAGAACCTCTTAACTCAGACCTCAAAAAGCCGTTTTTCCTCTGTCCAAGAGGTTATTCCATTACCTGTAACTAAGGTTCTTCAGCTTCAAATTTATTACAATGAATTGACTTCTGATGACTTTCTTTCAAATTCAATGATGTTTTTGTGATAAATATGACAGTTAAGGATATAGTTTTATAATGTGATACTGTTCGAGTCGTCCTGTAATACAATGAACATGTAAAAGTATAAGCAGATCATTATATTCATATTTTCCCATTTCAACTACTTGTGAATTGAAATTTACTTTAACGGGTGTGGGATGGCTGCCTGGCAAGGTAATCAGAGAGCTCAGTGGCATAATACTCAGTCGCGGCCCCAAGCTTTGTAACTTTGTGGAATGGAGAGGACTAAAGGTTGTCTACAGAAGGTATATACATATGACATATGAAAATATCAGCTATGGCACGTTTCATGTTTCACATTTAATGAAACTTAATTAGAGAAGGTAACAGTGTCAGCTATTTGTGTACATAAATGATTAATTTCTTACTTACGAGCAGTAGATCTTGCATTCATGTCCAGATATGCTGGCCTCTACTTTTGCATGTGTGTTGACATGGACGATAACGAGCTGGAGGTTCTTGATATAATTCATCATTATGTTGAGATTTTGGATCGCTATTTTGGTAGCGTGAGTTTCTATCTGTTTTTTGTTAACCGCCTTCATAAAGAATTATTGCAAAGAAAACAAAAAATTTGAGTTGTGAGGAAATTAGCTACTAACCCCATTCTCATCATTGTTAACTATTAGGTCTGTGAGCTGGACTTGATCTTCAATTTCCATAAGGTACACATTTTTCCTAGCTTTTTCTTCTGGTCCTTTTCTGGGCAGGTAAGTATTGCCAAAATGATGGCTTTATGGGGAAACTATCATTTTAACAGAAGAATTATATGTTAAAGTCCAAGGTACCATTACGTATAACTTGATGTACTTTTGTAATCGAGATGATTAATGTTGAACACGTAATCTTACTTGAGTGCAGGCCTATTATTTGCTAGATGAGCTTTTGCTAGCCGGTGAACTTCAGGAATCAAGCAGGAAAACAGTTTTGCGGCTGATAGATGCACAGGTAAAATTGGAACACACAGACCCTAATTTATATTTATGATCTCCATTGAAGACTTCATTGTCATAGAGTACCAAACCACTTATTTTATTGAGACAAATAAATTTGCCAATGAGCACAGTGGGGGTGAAAATGCAGGATTCGCTGGTGGAGATTGCTAAAGAACAGGCCAGTTTAGTAGGCAACATAATTGCTCAGACGACCAAGTAGGAGTGCATTGGCGAAGCAAGGATTAGCTTCTTCACATTCTGCTGGATCCACGCTTGTCATACTCGTAAAACATCAAATTTGGAGATTAATAAATGCATTTCTTTTTCTTTTTTCTCATTTTTTTTTAAATATGTTTAATTTCTCTTGATTATGAAATGTGAGTATTTGATTAAATATTTTTACTGTTTGTATCGTTTTTTTTTCTCTCTCAATTATAAACATGTGAAATCAATAAATTAATAATATTTTAGATTAATTGTATGTTTTTCCTATATATGCATATATATATATATATTTTAAAAATTTTAAAACTGAAAAAAACCATATTTTATAAATTATTTAGACTACAAATAAAAATATTTTATGAAAAAAAATCGATTTTCTTAAAGAAGGTTAGAAGTTAAATTTGATGAAATTCAATATCTATTTAATTTAAACAAACTTTACTGAGGACAAAATGCTTTAATTTTTTAGTTGATTATCACGAGTTTTAAGTTTCTTATTTTTCATATTTTTCTTGTAAAATAAAATAAAATTTATTTACTAATATTATGTTTTAAATAAATTTTTTTATTTTAAAAAAAGATTGTCGGAGTTATTTATAAATACTAGATATAAATTCTATTGAAATAATAATAAAAAATTAATTTCTGTATAAAAGTTTATGTGAATCAAAATAATATGTTCAAATTTCAAGAAATTTTAACCATGGCATATTCTAATTTATAATGCAATTATGGGATCAATTCTAATTAATTTTTAAAATCGTATTTGTTATTTTTTAATTAAGTTAAATATAAATTTATAAATTAATTTTATTAAAATTTATTTATTCCGAACTTAATAAAATAAAACATACTATTTGACAACATTTGAAGTTAGAAAAAAAAGAAGTGTATTTTAGTTCAATAATATGTGAATTATATTTGAAATAAATTTATAATCTAATTTTTATACAAAACAATAAAAATTGTTTTTATACAAAATTAAAATATTTTATTATAACTTTCATTTATTTAATCTAAATTTATCAATAAATCCTAGAAAATTAATGAATTTATTCAAACCCTTTTCCATGTGAAAATTCAAAAAGATTTAAATACTCCAACTGGCTCATATTCACTGTATGCAGTTTTTCTAGTTTCCTTTACCAGAAGAATTTTCCATTTTGGTAGTTGTTATTAATTAATGAATTAATATGTCTTGGAAAATTACAAGACAACCGTTCGTTAACAATCTAGACATTGATTTTGTGGCGAAGGAACTGACTGTTTGTGCGGGAGCCAGAAATAGAGGTTCAGTCCTTCAATCACTTAAGCGGTTTAGGGTTTTGAAACTCGCCTGAAATGAGTAGAAGGGTTTGTATTCTACTTCGTTCGATATTTATTTTGCTTGACAAAGGAAATTTAGCTTTTAGTTCATGTATTTAATCGAAGCAATGTTCATCTATTGATGTGCTTGCATCTTCAGGAAGATGAAGATGAAGAAAATGGGTCTCGTCTGAGACTGTTGGAGGAGTCTGTAGATGCCAATCCCGATGACCCGTCGCTCCACTTGGATCTCGTAATTACTCCGCGATCATTATCATTAACATGCTCACTCTTTTCTTTTGGTTCTTTTTATGCATCTGGCTTTTTTTCTTATTTGGTCTGCAATTCAAGAACGAAAGAAAGAATCGTTTTGAAGTTCCTGCCAGTTCTCTGCTCGAAAGCAAGGATGGAGCATAACGGATGTTTATGTGATGCAGGGGGTATATCTGTGGGAGAAAGGTGGAGAGACAAAGGAGATAAAGGAGAAAGCTGCTGAGCATTTGGTAATATCGGCGAAATTGAACCCACAGAACGCAGCTGCCTTCAAGTATTTGGGACATTACTATTCCCGTCTCTCCCACGATTCGCAGAGGGCTATCAAGTGCTACCAGAGAGCCATCACTCTCAATCCTGATGATTCTGATTCTGGAGTATGCTGTGTGCCTTCTTCCTCTTTCAGTTCTCTTCTTAGTTCTTCTATGTTTAGTGGTCTTATTTGTTTGAAAATGATACACAGGAAGCATTCTGTGACCTGTTGGACCGAGAGGGGAAGGAGAGCTTGGAGTTGGCCGCGTGCCGCGATGCCTCTAACAAGTCACCGAGGGCTTTCTGGGCTTTCCGCAGATTGGGATACCTGCAGGTTCTTTTACCCTTCTCGTGTTTTTTCCCCCCCTCATATTATTGTATTTTCTTCATTACTTTGACCTTAGCTCCGCTGTTCGTTACATAGCTCCATCATAAGAAATGGTCTCAAGCCGTGCAGAGCCTTCAACATGCCATTCGAGGATACCCTACCTCGGCTGATTTATGGGAAGTATGTTTTCTCTGCTCCGTCTTCTCTTCCAGTTGTTACTATGGGTTAGCACTAAAATTACAGTGTCTTCTTTCCGCCCTCATTCTAGGCTCTTGGTCTTGCATACCAGCGACTTGGCATGCTCACTGCTGCTATTAAGGTAATAGATTCCGCGTTCTCTCTTATTTTACGTTCTTCTTCCATGCATTTTTTCTAGTGAGCCTCAGGATTATTCGCCTACTTCAAGTACTTTCCATGCATTTCTTCTAATTTTTAGCTTGTGTCTATGTCATCTCCAAGCACATGATGACTTTTCTTTGGCCGCACATGGGTGAGGGTATTACTTGGCCTTTTTTTGTTTGAGCAATTAACTAAATTAGTACTAGTACATTTTGGTTCTTTGTTTTTTTTTTCGAAATACTAGTAATTGTGTTCGAAACACAGCATCTCATCTTTACATGATCCACTTGTTACACTGTTGAAACAGGCCTATGGTCGAGCTATCGAATTGGATGATGCAAGAATATTTGCACTTGTCGAAAGTGGAAACATATTTTTGATGCTTGGTTCATATAGAAAAGTAAGATTTGATGATAAGTCCCTTCAATTTAGTTGATATATCGATTGCCCTGTTTCATTATTGATATATTATATACAGTGCCATGTTTCCTTTTTTCTCTTATTCCATCCTTTTGCAAATCAATACTTTTCATGTTTGTCATATCTTTTTGTACTAGTAAAGTTCTTATATTATTTTCAAATTCTTATGTCTTCATTTTATAATGATTTC
Organism: Carica papaya; assembly: GCF_000150535.2. Next base: position 762,996 of record NW_019014656.1, on the reverse strand, counting down.
ACTTGGTGGGGGTGTTATAGGATGATAGGCTCAATTTGGCTTTGTTGGAAATATTTTAATTTCTGGTTGGAGGAGGGGAGAATGGAAAGAAGTAATAAGAATGAGATTAACAATTGCATAGAAGGAGAATGAGGGGGTTCCAAAATTCTTCTCCTAAATTAAGGAAAGATAGATGGGAAGCAAATGGGATATGTATATATGTACATATCTACTGATGGTAAGTTTATTCTTATGATACTTTTTAAGAAGCTAGACCCTTCCTTTTTACAAGAAAAGATGGTATTAATATCTTTTAGACATTTGAAACTTTTTATTCACTGAGCTTAGTAGTGAAAAGATGGTTGAATAAATTGCAGTTTCCAAATTATTAAAAAAGTAAAAATGAAAAGTAAAATAGAACTTTTCAATCTCCCTCTGTTCCCCAGTTATCTAAATAAGAAAAAAATATTTTACTTTCATTTACATGTTTTTCTTCCAAATAGAGTAACATAATTTATGTTTCATTACTTCTAGTTCTTTCTGCTCCATTACACTGTTTCTCCTCTCCTACGCTCTTGAAAACTGAGTGTCAATTGACTGGTCTTTTCCCTTAAAATTTTGCTTTGAGAGAATGAACAAACTGCTGTCTTACAAACATTTTGGTTATCTTAAATTGCGATTACGTATTTCGGCAATACTTATTGTCACCTTATAATATGAAGTTTATTAATGCTATATCAAAGTATGCAATTCACTTCCATTTTAATATATGTATATTTGGAATGCAAGTGCTAACACTCTCCAGGAACTCCATTGAATGTGCTTGCATTTAGAGGATGTACGTACCAAATTGACTCTTTTTGTCATGTAATGTCCTGTAAGGTTCGGGTGGGTGGTGTATTTAGGTTAGGAGAAATTTGAAGCATGAAGAAGAGGATGAATACTGTAATCTGCTTCGTTGTCTTTCTGATTTTAAGGTGGGAAATATGAAGGACAAAAGAATTTGGAAACTGGACAAGAAAAGTGGCTTTTCGGTGAAATCCTACTACAATTATATTGTCAAAAATGGTGATGATAATGTCAAGGCAGCATTGTTTAAGCAAATCTGGAGGTCAAAAGCTCAATCTAGAATGACTTTTTTCATTTGAGAAGTTGTTAAAGAAAAAATATTGACCATTGATATGTTGATAAGAAAAGGAATTATGATAGTTAATAGGTGTTACATGTGCAAGGCCGATGAAGAATCTTGCAACCACTTGTTACTTCAGTGTCTTATGGTGTACAAAATTTGGGCGTATGTGTATGGCATTATGAGGATGAATTGGGTTATGACGAGCAGTGTTAATGAGGAGTTGTGGGCGTGGATTGGTTTATGTAAAAAGGAAAAAGAATGATTTCTTATTTCGATTTTATTCTGTGGGTTGTTTGGAGGGAGAAGAATGTTAGGGCTTTCAAAGGGTATTGAAACATACATTGTAAATATTAGGGATAAATGGTTTCATATTTTTGTTCCTATTTTGTTATGTCATGACATATTAGATTGAGAATATATTGAGTCTGTCATGGACCACCTGATCGACTTGTAATTTTGTGCTTTCGGGTGGTAACCCCTTGGTACTTTTGTGCATAATTATATTTTTTCTCTTTTATCTCAAAAGAAAATATGTCCTGTAAGGTTCATGATTACGGGAGATGTGATTCGTAAGTGTTTCTCTGGTTTTATGCATCAAGGGATTGGAACTTTTTCAGCAAGCTGTGAAGATCACACCTCAGAATGTGTCTGCACATTATGGGCTTGCTTCTGGACTGCTTGGTTTGTCAAAGGAGTGTATTAATTTGGGTGCATTTAGGTGGGGCGCTTCACTATTAGAGGTTAGTTCTCTTTGAATTTTAAATAGTCTCCAGCAATCTTCTTTTTATAGAATCCAAAAGAATGATTTAATTTTCAGTTCTTGAATGGTTGCAGGATGCATGTACAGTTGCAAGAACGAGTGCTGATCTAGATGGAAATATATCTTGTATTTGGAAATTGCATGGTGATATTCAGGTACCATTAGCTAAATTGTGCTCTTGATCAAAAGAGCATTGTAGTATGGCGTGATCATAGGAGCAATTTGAAGTGTTGCTTGATCTTCAATGGTCCCACCTTCCTCTCTAGGCACACATATGCACACATTAAGAGGAAGCGAAACACACATATGCTCATCCCCAATGGGTGTGCAGTACACATGGTTCCATGTGCCTATCAATGCTCTTGCACATTAAGAGGGAGCTGAAACACATGCTTACATCCAGTCCCCTAGGAGGGAGCACACCACCCACTTAGAGAGATCCAAAACCTTGCACTTGTTTTGCGAGCTGTGATGTTTGCCACATGACTAATTTAGTAATAGAAGTTATCTCTCTCCTGTCTAGCTAATGTATGCAAGATGTCTTCCATGGACGGAGAAGAGCCAGGGTGTAGAACTTGAGGCAGAAACTTTCAGTAACTCTATTCTTACCTGGAAGAGGACCTGCTATTCAGCTGCCATCTCAGCTAGAAAATCTTATCAGCGAGCATTGCACTTGGCCCCTTGGCAAGCTAATATATATACTGATATAGCAATAACTTCAGATCTCATCTCTGTGTTGGATGAAAACTGTAAAAATGATCCAAATTCTTGGTAAGATCCCATTCCATGTGGTCTCTTGTTTTGCTGCTCTTTTTTTTTTTTAATGTGGATTTGCTCTTTTAATTACTGCCTTTTTTTTTATCAGGCAGCTAGCAGAGAAGATGGCTTTGGGGGCTTTGCTACTTGAGGGTGACAACTATGAGTTCTGGGTGGCTTTGGGATGTTTATCTCACCATAGTGCATTGAAACAACATGCTTTGATCAGGGGATTACAGTTGGATGTATCTTTAGCTATTGCTTGGGCATATCTAGGGAAGGTACCATCACATGTTTTCAAAATCTGCCTCTATTTATTTGTTTCGGATTCATCGTTGACTTCTCCAGAAAGATATCTTTGTTAGTTTTCTTGAGTTTGTAATGCCAATTAAAGTTTGTTAGGAAGCACAACTTAGCTGATTATCATCTCTTGATGAAATAGGATCACAGCATCACCTTATTCGAATGCTATTATGTTTTGCCACATTAGTGCTAGTTTGTAATATGGCTTTTGATTTGAATGAATTAACTCGATTCTTCCTTTCTGACCAAATAAACTTACAGGTTAATTATTTCTGATACAAGGTGGAGCACCATTGTTGAGAATAATTTGGGCTTACCTTGGATTTTCTTGGTGTCAGCCTAATTTATTTAATCCCTAAGAATCTAATTTTCAGGAAAACAAACATAAAAAAAGCTTTTAACAATATTATCATTTTTCAGGATGAAATAGAATGCCATTCCTGTAGCATATTACAAATTCAGGTCTTTTGGGAATTTTATATCATAATACCAACTGAAACATTTTCCCTAATATTAATAGGCTGTATGTGTTCGAGCAGGTTCACAGAGAAGAGAATGAATATAAATTGGCAAAGCAAGCATTTGACTGTGCGAGAAGTATAGATCCTTCACTTGCATTACCATGGGCGGGCTCGGCTGATAGTTATGATAGGTGGATTTGTAATTTTACTTGACATAGATTACAATAGCTGTCTTGATGTCATATAATTTTTTTTTCGCAACCTTGTTTTACATTATGATCTACTCCCCAGGGAGCCCACACCAGATGAGGCTTTTGAGAGCTGTTTACGAGCTGTACAAATATTGCCTGTAAGTCCTGTCCTGTTGAATCATAATTCTATATTGTCCAGGTTGGATGAGTATAAATTTTGTGCTGAAGTATTGTATTCGGCTTTTTTGCAGCTTGCAGAGTTTGAAATTGGCCTTGGTAGGCTTGCTTTGCTCTCAGGGAACCTTCATCACCCCAGGTACGAGTACAACTAGGAGAAGAAACCAATCGAGTAGATTTAAGTACTTGACTTCTAAGCTCAGTTTAGTTTACTACATATTTTTAGTTCAGCTTGGAATTTGGTTTCAGCTTTTCTTCGAGTTTAATTCCTATAATGCATATTAAAGCTCAGTTTGGCTTGAGTTAAGCTCGGTACAGACTTTGAATTTGTGCTAGATTATTCTTGAATCAGTCATAGTCCTAGAAATTAATTTTTAAATTAAATTTTGATTTTCTAATTAATAAAATAAAGGCCTATTTTGCTGGGACTCTCTGATTCTTGTGCTATACCGTGTCTGATGCAAAATGCTTAGTGTGTAGGCATGGGATATCTATCCGATGCTTGGTGTGCATGTTGGACACTTAATGATCTATAACTAGAGATTACAATAGATGATAGTGTGAAAATGCTGCAGTAGATTTTAGATTAGAAGTTGAAGAAAAAACACATAAAGGGAAATACATATTCTAAAATGTCTAAAATTTAGTTAATTTTTTTTTAGTAATGAGCACTTTAAATCAGCTATATACTATTAGTTAGTATCATTTCTTTTTTTTTTTAATTAACCTGGAGGCCGTTATAGGAGTCTAACCCTCCGTCACTTAAATCAGCTGAGCTGTGTTGGTTGTATCATTTCTTTTTCATTCAGTGTAAACATGCTTTGCTATCTTTTTATCTATATGACATCACCATAGTTTCCTAAAAGCTTATATTAATTTTATTATTTTTCATATCAAACGAATCCAATTGTCTATATAACAATAAAATTATTATTAGAATAAAAAATTGAATAAAAAAATAACATTACAATATTGCTGTTGAAAGAAATGAAAGTAGGTATAATATTAATGGTAGAAAAATAAGATTAATAGGTAAATTATCATTAATCCTTTCATGATTTGAAAAGAAATGGAAAGTATAATGAGTTTAGCATAGTTATAATAATAAATTATAGTTGATTAAATGCTTTATCTGTTACAATGATAGTACAGGGAAGCAATTGTTCCAATTAAAAGTCAGAAGGATGGTTGTTACAAGAGTAATGGTATTATGGGCTAATCTAGATACACTTGAGCATGTTCACGAGTTTTCAAAGTTTTTTCTAATCAAGCTGAACCCCGACTGGTGATTGTTAACAGGTTTGGTTTAGTGCAAGTCCCCAATTTACCATTAAAAAATTGTTTGCAAGGGGTCATTTTGGGAGTTTAAATACTTTCTGTTCATCGAACTTCAATGTAAATACTTACAATGCTATCACAGGTCTTTGGAGCTATCGAGCATGCGGTGCAGCGTGCTCCTCACTATCCTGAAGCACATAATCTTCATGGGCTAGTTTTTGAGGCAAGATTAAATTATCATGCTGCTATTACTTCGTACCGGCTCGCACGCTGCGTGCTCAGTTTTTCTTTCAGTAATGTCCCTGCTGCAAATTTCCAAGACATATCAATTAATTTGGCCAGAACACTTTGCAAAGTTCGTACCAGAGCTTCTCTTTCTCTCCCCTTCCTTCTCCTATTTTTTTGAGCTCATTTTTAAACATGTGCAGTTCAGCTAAACATTCTGCATAATGTAATATATTTATGTTGCCAATCTTTATCAGATTTTGTTTTTTCTGTGTAGGTAGGGAATGCTGCAGATGCAGTGCGAGAATGTGAAGATTTAAAAAACAAAGGTTTGGATGTCAGTTTATAACAGTTTCTTTGCTTCCAAGCACATTTAAGCAGCAACTTCTGGTTGCCGTGTGTTAGCTGAGTAAAGAGCTGAACTATGACCTGTTTATTTTCATATATTGTATTAGTTATCAAAATTTTGGTTAATTGTCTATCAAAGCATACATTAGAACTGATATTAAAATTGATGTAGACATCTTTAATTAGGTCTTGTTAGGATGTTGTACCTTAATTAGTTTTGAAACGTGACTGATTCTTTTAATTTAGATCATTTTTTTTTTAAATAAAAAGTGTAAAGTATTATCTATAAGGTACCAAAAATGGAGGTACCATTCATGTACAAAACCTCTACAATGAAGTTAGAGCATCAATGACATCTCTAAAATCCCCATCATTAATGATGTCATGAGCAAGCACAATTAACCCAAACAAGTGTATCCATCTATCAATTAATCTATTAGAATTACTCTTTATGCTATCAAAAGCTCTTCCATTCCGCTCTCTCCAAATGACCCAAAAAACAGTCAAAGGGTTATATAAGGTTAGCAATGTTTCTTTTTACATATAAACCATCTATCAATTAATTTAGATCATTTTATTAACAAGCCATTGTAAAAGAGTTACGGCAATGTTCACCGATTGTCGATTCTAACACGTCATCAATTTTTTTTTTATTTCTTAATACGAGTTCAAAAAATAAAATTAAAAAAATGGGACAATTTCTATTAAAAAATGAACAGAAAGAATTTTAGAATAAAATGTGTAATATCAAAAGTTATAATATTATCTCCTGGTAGATAGATTTCAGCAGAAAAGAGTACATTAATGATTTTGTTTGAAAAACTTTGTTTAAGACCACATAATACTGAAAATAATTTACAAATAGGCAACTAATGTTAGTGCATTTATTATTAGTCAGAAGTAGTTTCGTCCTGGCATAGTTTGTACTTTTAGACATACTATAGATTAGAAATTGATTCTTGGATTTGATTTTCTGAATAAGTTGACAACCAGGTGCTAGTGTTTTTTGTCTTTCGTTTTTTCAAGGTATGCTTGGTCCGGAAGGTTTGCAAATATATGCTCTTTCTTTATGGCAACTTGGCAAGCATGATCAGGCCCTCTCTGCCACAAGAAATCTTGCTGCAAGTGTTTCTACATTGAAAGGGACATCTGCAGATGCATCTGTTAGCTTAATCTGTAGACTACTGTACTACATTGCTGGAATGAATTCAGCAATCACTAGCATTCAGAAGATGCCAAAAGAATTTTTTCAGAGTTCAAAAATTAGCTTTATAGTATTGGCCATCCATGCTCTCGATCAAAATGATCAACTTCACTCACTTGTTTGTAGCAATTGTTACATTGATGCATCTCATGAAGAGAGCATTGGAATGCACTACTTGATAGCTCTTGGTGAACTTGTAAGTCCTTTTGTTTTTGGCGTCAGAGTTTTCTGAATGTTAGAAGCTGCTTTTGTGTTATGGGATGTAAGTTTCAGCAGATTAGATGATGTTCATTTGCAGGTTAAACGTGGATCTGGACATTGCCTCGGTTATCATAGCGGAGTTGCTCACCTTAGAAAGGCTCTTCACATTTACCCTAATAGTAATTTGATAAGGTAAATTTTGAACCAGTAACTGGAGTAAGGCAAAATTTCTAAGCTATCCTGGGGATTAGACTTTATTTATGTAGCCCCTATTAACTAGATAGACATTCTTTTACCTGCCTGGGTGCTACCAACTGTTTGTGCAAATGCACTATTTGGCACTATCAGGGTTGTTGAGAATGTCTTTTTTTGGCTAATTTGATAATTTTACAGGATGACGCACATTGTTGTTGATGTTGTTTTTGGTGGTGAGACTTACAGTTACATGAATTATTATATCTTTCTTAATGCTGACAGAAACTTGCTGGAAACAGGAACATCCTCGCTTATCTTTTGTTATCAAGTGAAGAAGTGAAAGATAATCATACTTCTAGTAGGTGCTACACCATAGATGCTTCTTACTATCCATGTAAGGAAGGTCCAAAGTCAGCGTGGGAGGTCTTTGGTACTGGAACAGTTGCTTGCAATGTGAGTGGCAATGGTGATCCAAAGTTTTCTTTCCCAACATGCAGTTGCCAAGGCCTGAATGGACCTGTTGCTGTCCAAGAGCTGCAAAAGTATTTAACATTTCCCTATTGCCTCTATTTCTGTCTCCTTATTCATGATAATTTGTCATGAAACACTTTTTTTCCCTTAAAAAGGCTTGGTCTTTTGCCTCGGAATTCCAAAATCTGTCGTTCGCTAATTCTCTAGAAAATTGTCCTCTTCCTAACTCAGGAGAAATTAAATGAGGAATGCATAGTTTCCACTAAAAATTTATTTTGCTTTCCAAATCTTCTGCTGTTCTTCTTGGAATTTTCTCATATGATTCCTTCACTAATCATTTTTGGCTGTTTCAATTTTTAGATGCTTACGCCGAGAACCTTGGAACAATAATGCGAGATTCTTGCTTATACTTGGTTTGTTTCAGAAGGCACGTGAACAGAGATTTCCACAACATCTCTGTAGGATGCTTGACCGGCTAATATCTGTGGCTCTGTCCGATGAAATTTATTCCAAAAAAGATACATCATATCAATATCGAAGTTTTCAGCTTCTGCTTTGTGCCTCAGAGATGAGTTTGCAATGCAGGAATGTCCTAGACTGTATCAACCATGCTAAAACTGCTTCCACATTTTCACTTCCTGATAGCTACCTGTTTTTCGCACATTTGCAATTATGTCGTGCCTATGCCATAGAAGGTGACTTTAGAAACCTTCAGGAAGAATATGAAAAATGCTTGCATCTTAAGACATCTTACCACATTGGCTGGATAAGTCTAAAACTAGTTGGATCTCAATATGGTGTCCAAGCTGATCGGAGTATCTTAGAGTTGTACTTTCAGGAATGCTCAACAGAGGGCAAAAGTTCACCGAGTATGTGGATGGCTGTTTTTAATTTAGTGCTGGGTTTGGTTTCCATATGGAACCAAGACTTTCTTTCTGCAGAAGAGCTTCTTGCACAAGCTTGTTTGATGGCTGGTTCTGAGAGCTGTCTTCTTCTGTGTCATGGTACCTATCAATTCATTAACCATGTTTCTTGGGACTGTTACCATGCATGAAGCATTTTTTTAGCCAAGATTGTATTAGTAAATGTTTCACTAAATTTAAATAACATATTCTGAAGCTCAAGGAGAAATGTTCTTTTTTGTTCAATTACTTTTCACATATTGTTGTTTCTGGTAGCATTCCTTTTCATGACTGATGTTTGTCCTCTGAAGCAGTTGCTTCATTAGTTTAGAACTTAGGTTCATAGAGCCGATAATAAGGGAGTAACTATGTTGAAAAAGTAGTTTAACATTGACGAATTTGCAATAGGGAAAGGATGCTGAGTGCTGGCCACTTTTCTTTTCAGTTTAATATCAAGTCTCTCAATCATACCTATTCTATCTTTTATCTCAAAAAAAAAAGTCTCTCAATCATACCCATTTCCATTTTCTCTCTTGACTTAAATTCATCATTGATGGTCCAGGTGCCATATGTATGGAACTTGCACGGCAGTATTGTGATTCACAATTCCTGTCACGGGCTATAAGGAGTCTTAACAAAGCTCAAGTTCATTCCACTGTTCCCCTGCCTATTGCCTCAGCACTGTTGGCTCAAGCAGAAGGAAGTCTCAAATCCAGAGAAAAATGGGAAAAAAACCTCCGTCTTGAATGGTTTTCCTGGCCACCAGGTTTGACTTTATTATCATGTGTGCATGTGTGTCTTAATCCATTTAAAGTATTTGTATCTGAAACCATATGTTAATCAATCTACTACCTCTAGGAACAGGAGCAAGAGGCAGTTACTTCCAGAAGTTTTGGGCAAAAGAAATCTGATTAAAAATTATGCTTCATTCAAAATATTACAATATTTTCTCATTCAGAGGAATAATTAGTTGGAAATTTCACTCAACAACCCAATAGTTGGTTCAGTGTGTTAGATAAGAAATTTATAGGCGGTTGTCTGAATTATCAATATTTGGAGTGTCAACGGAGATGGTTGTTTGTTGATAGATCTCACTTATGACACTGAGATGATGTCTGCCCAGTAGACACAAATAGTTCCTTTATTTTGGGTTCAGTTGTTGTTACCATATAAAATAGACAATCAATCAATAAATAAGTAATAAGTTGTTTGAATACTTTCCCAGAAATGAGGCCAGCGGAACTCTTTTTTCAAATGCATTTGCTTGCACGGCAGTTGAAAGATGAAGCCAAATGTACATCTACCGTGGAGTCTTGGCAGAGCCCGGAGAAATGGGTTATTCGCGCAATCCATACAAATCCTTCTTGTTCAAGGTATTGGAAGATCTTGCAAAAGCTCGTGCAGTGATTGGAAACTCAAAGTATGTAAATTTCTATGAACTTTATTGAATTGTTTTTGCCTTTTTATTTTCTGGACTATATAATTTGTTTGACCTATTTGATGAATAGTATTGACATGCAGGAGGAAACTCTTAGGAGATAATCTTGCCCCACTGGTTTCAGTCTGTATCGTGTGACATCATATGATGTGGAGCTCCTGTAATCTACTTCCTAGTCTGATTTCTTAGGACTTTTACTGATTTCCTGGGTCTTGTGGAGTTCAATGGAATCTTTTTCTCTACAAAAGATTGTAAACAATTTCAGTGCCCTCGTGGCCAAGTGGGGGCTTTTGCTTGGCTTACTGCTGTTTAAAGTAAATCGGGTATAGTAAAAAATAATTTCAATTCTTTATTTTTGTAATTTATGCATGGGTGTACATACAAAATATGGACTCTTTCTGTAGGTCCAATTTTAAAATTTAACTTATTTACTATTGCTGGTCAAAAATTAAAAGTCACGATTCTCAAAAATTATTTTGTTCCGTTCAATTTTTCTTGGATCAATCTATTTTCTAGTTGTCAATTATTTTGCTTTGTTTCAATGGAAAATGTTGCAGAAGTAAGGTATTCAAATTGAAATAAAAGCGGACCTGTTACTCTTAATTATTTAGCTTACTGAAATAAATTTTTATTAAAATTTTTCCAAATCCTTGCAATAGCAACAAGACATTTGAACTTAGTGAAATGAAATACACTGCACCATATCTGCTAGTGTAATTCATTGATAAATTCAATAAATTTGAACTAAAATATTTTCTAATCGTTCTTCCCCTCAAAAGTTTTCTAATCAAGCAAGAAGATATATTGCCTGTCATATATATATATATGTATGAGATTATAGTAGTAGCAGAAAAGTTTCTGAATTTATTGCATGTTCTGGGATTATTAACTGTTGATAACACGATGGAGAGTGAGGATTAAATATTTCTCTATTAACAAAATTTCCATCTTTTCTTTCAAAAAGCTTTGGTATGCGATGGAGAGTGTAATTGGCGATGAGTGGGAGTATCGCTCTACCTGCCACTGGATTGAGAGGTAGAACGGTTGAACTCGTCAGATGGATCCCAGTCCAGTGACGACGACAGAATCTTGGACAGAGTCATGAGAATTTCGGCCATTGAAGGCCGAAGATTAAGATCTTGAGAAACACATCTTTTAGCCAGATGAGCCATGGAGAAAGCCAAGTCCAAAGGGTATTCAGATCCCAAACAAGGATCAATAAACCCTTTTAGTTTCTCTCTCACATTGTCTCCTTGGAAAACCCTGGTTATGGATGTATATAACAACTCTTCTCCTTCTTCCTTTTTCTTCGTCGCAGCTTCTTTCCCTGATAAAAGCTCCAACATGATAACCCCAAAAGCAAACACGTCGAGTTTAGGGGTAATCACTCCATTCTCGATGTACTCAGGCGCCATGTAACCTTGAGTTCCAACTACATGTCTTGTCAGCTGAAGATTTCCTTCTCCATTCGTTTCTAAACTTCTGGCTAAGCCGAAGTTGGATATCTTGGCTCTCAAGTTTGAATCCAAAAGGATGTTGCTGGACTTCAAGTTTTTATGAATGTGAGATGGGTTGATGTAGTTCTGTACGTAATTGAGGGCATCAGCTATATCACGGGCAATCTGAACTCTCAGCTTCCATGACAGAGTAAAGGAGGTCTCATGCTTTTGGGAATGAAGCCAATCGGAGAGAGAGCCATTTTCTGCATACTCGTAAACGAGGTAGGTATTTCCATCATGGACGCAGAGCCCCGAAAGTCGGACAATGTTCGAGTGATTTATCTTTTTCAGTAGATTAATTTCACCAGAGACATCACCTTTCACCACCTTCACGGCTGCATAATCTCCCATAAACGATCCCCGGTAAACGGAGCCTTTGACTCTGTTGGATTCACTAAAATTTCCGGTGGCACTCCGCAAGTCCTCGAATTTGTAGAGGGTCAAGGATTCAATAGCATATCGAACCCCGTGAGAAGACAGAGAAACAGACCAGGATTTGTTCTGTTCGGGAAGAGCCGAATACTCGGAAGACTCAGATGGCTTCTTCTTTGTTGGTGGAGGTGGCTTGAACCGGCGTCTGTACAAACAGAAAACTAGCCCACAAAGGGAAAGAAGGAGAAAGCTACCAACTCCAAGGCCGACGCCCACGAAAACCCATTTGTTAGAAGAGGTGGAGTCTGAAATTGGGCCGGCTGGTGATTGTGGAGGCTCGGCGGGAGGCGGAGCGGGCACCTCTGTTTGAATCTTGGTTGGCTCTGTGGTTAGGGGAACCAGGAGAGGTGTGAAGGGGAAAATCAAACCTTCGGAGGTGAGTTTGTTGGCATCCAACAAGCTCGTTTCATTGACGCGAAAGGTATCAGCAATGGCGGAAATAGTATCACCGATAGTGACCATGTAGGTGAGCAGGTACTTGACACCGTCGGCAGTCTGGTTGGAAGTGGGGCAAGCACACCTGAGTGGTACCTTAATCAACATACCAACTTCGAGATCTAGGAAATTAACAGGGTTTTGATCCATAAGGGCCTGGCAGGTGGAGAGCCCCTGGTATGTGTCGTTGGCAATGGAGAAATAAGTCTCTGCATCTGTTTGACGCGTGTAGGTGGCGTTGTGCTGGTAATAAGGACCGGCGGCGGAGCAATTGACGGGAACAACCAGTTGGTCATCGGCGGGAATAATAGCCGTGAGGAGGGAGATGTTGTTGATGGAGGCGATTTGGTCGGGCACAGCGTTGAGCAGGAAGCCTATGGAGATGGGCGTGGTGTAGGGTTGGCCGGAGCGGAAGGTGATGTAAGATTGACATGAAGACTGTGGGCCATTTTTCAAGTAGCCTTTGGTTGTGGAGTTGAAGTTTTTGTTTTGACAGTCTAGCTGGTGGTTCGCCACGTACTCCTGTTGGGCTTGGACTGGTTCAAGGACAGATTGCAGCGTCGCTGCAAGTAAGAGGAAAATATACAGCTCTGAAAATCCAGCTATCGCCATGGACGAGTGGGTTCTTAGTTTTGTTGATGGGGATGAGGTTCCAGAAAAGTAGATATAAGAAACAGAGTTGACTGTTGAAAGAGAAAGGATTACGCGAGTGGGCTCAACAGGCATTTTCTGGCGTCGCCATTGATGATGTATTTATTTCCACACTTGATAAAAATTCCACGCGGCTTTGATTGACTTCTTAGGCTTTACCTGGTCCTGTTACTTGGCTTCTAGGTTGGACCTGACCTGAATTTCCGTGTCCTTGGGGCTTTCTGCTGGGAAACATAATGAGATTAAGTTAAATCCGATCGTTTAAATTTTTTTTTATGGTGACATGATTTAATTAATTTAATTCACGTTAATAAACAAATTGTAAAATTAAACCAATTAGAACTGAAAAATTATACCATATCACATTTTTATATTATATCAAATTGCAGTTTATAACTTTTAGTTATATTAATATACACCTTAAAACTATTAATAGAACTAAAGATTTATGAATTTATTGCAAAAATAAAAAAAAGTTCCTCCCAATTGTGGAAACTGCGTCTATTTCCTCTAGAACCTTGGACTCTCTCTCCAAACAAAGTGCCTGTCAAAACCAATCCCTCCCAGTCACTAGTCAAGGATAATCATAATTTCCCATGTAATTTCACCATCAATTAGTCAAGCTTGCATTTATGGAGGCATACTCCAACCACTGTTATACCCACGTAAAGGAGTCCTATGAAAGCTAGAACCAACACTGCAAAAATACAAATAAAAAGATTAGGAAAGTAAACCGTAAAAAAAAAATATAAAAACGTGATATAAAGAATAGTAATCCTGTAGTTGAGTTCATCAGAAGATAATATAGCATGAACATATAATCAAATGATCAAATGCTAGATATGTATCAATCCTGCAAATAACAAATTATCTTCCTGGGCAAAAGTATGACATCTATATCTATCTAGAGTTTCATTATCAAGGACAGAGAAAAATAAGTTCAGTCAGAACTTACCATCTTGCAGTCTTTTGAGATTCATATAACATAAGATATACAACTAATAAAGAGGCTGCAAGTATGAGAAATAACATACCGGTCACAACAAAGTAAAATAAAATGGTCAGGCGATATCTGACGATAGGAGGAAGAGTAACTTCAAGAGAGCAGTGTCTCTGATATTTGCCAATGCCAACTGTAGTTGGTGAAGTTGCATTCCGCACTTGCATGAGTTCTGTTAATGAAATGTTTACACCTACTGCTGGTAATCCATTCGAATCCCTCACTTCAATTTTGAGAGTAACTGGAGTTGCATTCCAATCTATCTCTATTGATCCAAAATTTGGTTGGCCTGCAGAAAATTGCCACTTGGAAGATCATCTTACGAAGATCTCGTGAAATCTTCTGGTGAGAAATTTCACAAATGGAAGAGATATAGAAATACCATATGTGCATGATCTGTATCTGCAATTTTTGTTCGTAACTCTCATTGTATTGGGCGTCAACCAAGCCAAAAATCTAACAATGAAATGTATAGATGACGGTACTATCTTCTCAATGGCTTGTGTAAGACCACTTGAGGTAATGTCATACAATGGGTATCTAGCACCACAATCATATCTTGTAATTTCTCCGAAATGAACATCTCCGCTGACAAAAAAAACTCCATCTCTCTGAAAATATAAATATTAACGCTACATGACAAATCAATACTCCAATTCAGAACCAAAAGGAAACAGGAAAAGCAATATCATCAAGAATGGAGTAATTTAATTTTACTAGAAGCACATGGACATTCATCAATGATAATCACCTTAATGTCTGCTATCAATTTGAAAAGTCGATCCCTCTCCTTGGGAAAACGTCCCCAAGACTCCATATAGAACAGTGGACCAGTACAAGCTGAAAGATTTGATATTACCTAGATGATTATGAAAGATAATTGTTTAAGTTAATTATGCCAAGCATAAAAATGCCAAAAACTTAATAGAACCAGCAAAAACAAATAAAAATTTCCTGAAGCCCGAGGAATTTAAAAAAGACGGATACAATATAAAACATTCATTGTTGAAATTGTCATCACCAGGCTTGCCCAACACAATTTAGGATCATAAGATTTCTCCTAGCCATTGACAATATCATGTTCATCAATTATACGGCTAGGCAAAGTAACATCAGCCAGAGTTTTAAAAGTACAGAAGGTAATTTTGGAAAATTTGCAATAACATTTTCCACCGAGGTAGAGGTTTGGACAGGGCTGCATAAAAAAGGTAAGTAAAACACAAAAGCCAAAAGCGTGACAATCAATCGAAGGACAGAAAAGCAAGATAGACGATTCTGATATACCTGAACTGAGGATCCAATTATAGTAATGGCCGAGGGTGGACCCCTCAACTCTTTTTCTAACCATGTCCACTGCGAACTCCCCAAGATACTCCCATCGCTGCCCAAAGGATCTCTATGGTATCTTGTATCTAAAAGTATAATCTGGAAACATAAATTGCTAACAATTATATAGAAGATAGACAGAGAAGTTATTGTACTCATAGCAACAGTTTTTAACCAGCTGGACTGAAGAAGAAAGTGAGGTTAAAACGAAAATACCTTAACTTGCCTGCCCACAGGACCAAAAGTATAGGAGGCATAAACTCCAGCCTGCTTTCTCCTGCAAAATCGAGAAGACATGATCAAGAATGCAAGCAGAGGGATTTTTATAGAACGTTACATTAGATTGAATACACTGCAAACATCAAGAAATCAATACAAGAAAATTGCTGCTTTGCTCACCGTGGACTATGTTGAGGTTCATCTAAGAAATCAAGCAGAAGCCTCTGGTTAGTGATTTTGGCGGCAAATTCTTTGCCCGCATCATTCAATCCATAATCATGATCATCCCACGTACCAATCACCTCAATTTTGAACAATGGAATACATCACAGATTCAGGAGCTGAACCACTAAAAGGAGACAGACCCAGAGAGTGACGTACCTTGGCATTCTCTCGAAGACGAGAATATCCAGGACTAGTCTTAGCCCTTTTGTATTTAGACTCCATTTCTTCCTCAGAAGAAGGGATGAACCTATGAGCATTCTTCCAAGGCCCGATGGTCCTCTCCTTCCCAAAAAACTTAAAGGGTCGCCTAATATCTCCATAGATGTTGTCACCCAACCAAATGAACACTTGGGGCTCAAACTTGATTATGGCTTTCCAGATAGGCTGTTTACAAACAAGCTTGACTTAACCCTTTTTCAGTCGTAAATTAGGATTGCACAACAAGAAGAGGAGAAAAGAATGGAAACCTGGGGATAGTTTTGGTTAGCACAAGATCCAAATGCAATACGGGTGATCAGACCATTGTCGTCTCCCCATGTTTTGGAAGTGGAACTGGAGCCAGCGTCTCCCACCGCCATAGCCCCCAACATCACCACGAACCACCAATCCCACCAATTTCCTTCCATGACGCTCGACAAGTGTTTGATTATTTGATATTGGAATCCAGATCCACAAAGAACGCTATATATATTATCCTATCTGCCAATTCGATAGAGAAAGAAAAGGCGTGGTATTAGCAATTGGTGAGGAGTTACGAAGAACATAATTGTAGACAGATAGATAGAGGAGGCATATTTAGCGAGTGTTTTAAACCTTGAAATTAGCGACAAGAAAGCAGCCACGGAGTGAGACAGAATCAGAGAAAAAGAACCCAGTCAAGACAAGTTTGGGTGGTTGCAGTAGACGAAAGAAACAAAAACGAAACATAAACAAAGTTCTGTAATAGATTATTGTTTTGGCGTCGGCTTCTGGTTTCGGGTTATTATAAGATCAGCCGTCGGTTAGCAAGTTAACCGGACCCAGTGCCTCATCGTACCCTGGACTCTTTTATTGTTGCCACTTGGTACCAATTCCGACATTCCTGTCTCTGTCTGGAAATGAATTGGATTCATATTTTTGTTGAGTGAAATCAATGAAAATTATTATTTCCTTTGAAAATTAACTTTTTAAAATTTTAAATATGAATTTTTAAAAAAATTAAAAAAAAAATCTTCCAATTTGTTCAGAAATTAATTAATAAATTTGAGAATTCAATATTACTCAATCCAACAAAGATACAAATCAGAGAATGAATTTTCTGAAAATGTAACATAGAATCAGGGAGAATTTGTTGCGCTGGTGATGCCAGGCCATAGATAATTACACCGTGTCATGGTGAGAAAACTAAAAAATCCCTGTTGTTTGGTCTTCTGCTATGGAGCAATCCAGCCATGTCTGCTGCATGTGTAACCATGTGAACCTGCCAGGTGAATTCCCCTGCTTAAACACATGACAGAAGAATATATATTATAAAATAGTTTACCATATTCACATATTTCTCCTCCATTCAAGCGGTAAACTATTGAGAGGAATTCATCTAAATGCATAAAGAGCACCAAAGGTCCAAACTCACCATTGAACTGACAAGCAGCGTAGCCAGGCAGCATCGGCGCTCTTCACCTGACAAAATATTTAACAATTCATACAAACAGCATTTAACAATTGATTACGATATAGGTACAGATTCACGCGAGTTCAGTAACTGAATGAAAAGCAGAAATTCACACATATTTTATTACGGTGCAGGTAAGGTGACAAATAGACAATATATGCTTGTTTGAGTAGGAAAAGGGACAAAGAAACTATGATGCAGATATTTTTTTGTAAAAAGAAAAGAAAATTTTAAAATAAGTGAAGTTTGTACTTCAAACATCTTATGTGCAAATTTTACATCCTAAATACAGCTTCGTGAACCATAGACATTCTACATGACAAAGCTTCAGGCAAGCAGCTTTTTCATTAATCAAGCCATCTGATCTATCATGAGGCTTTTTTCCAAGCACCAGCTAACCAATTTATGGTAAATAGTGAAGCCTGTTCTCCTATATCCTTTTCCTTTTTCAATACTGACCTGTTGTTTGTCTGTCTGATTTGATGATTTGCATAGATTTTAGCAATCACTCAACTTATATACTCCAAAAAACCAAAATCTATTGCAAGTGGTTTCCGTTGAAATTTGAAAGTTAAGCAACTCTGGAATGGTCGTTGAGAAAATTGGCTGCTACTGGTCATCTAAATGGGTTATTTCTTTCCTACAGAGTGGTCTCCGTGGTTTCAGGCAAATAGTGATTTGCAGATATTACAATCCTTCCATCCGTCATTTCTCCATAATATATCAAGTTCTATACAATTTCAACCACGTTTCCTACAGCTTCACAAAAACTGAGAGACAATACAAATAGGGAAAATTCAAAGTTCTTTGAGATTGAATCATATGATATCACCCTCAAACGGACCTACATTACTTATTTCCCGTGATATCAAGCTCAGACCTTTTGAGTTCCAACTGCTCCCTTTTTATATTGAAATTAAAACTCAAAATAAGATGTTGTGAACATGCTCAATTCATGCTTGAAGCTAAATAGGCTTGTACTTGAGGGAACATGTCAAAGTCCATAGATAATTAAGTTGGAAAGTTTGTTAAGTTAGAATTTTCAAAAATTAGTCAATGTACAAGAAAGATGATGGCATTTTTATTAGCTTCTAGTCAGTGCAACCATGTGAAGATAAAAGTCAAACAAGGGTCACTTCACAGATAGAAGGTCCTATAACTTCTGGTTAAGTCAATGTTTAAAGAAGACCAGGCTTGACATGTAAAGAGAAAGCATAAAAGTCAAATCCATTAATAAGGAAATAGAGTAGAGAACAACAGAATAGATTATGGTCTAAATAATTTATCATATGGAGAAAAGAAATACTGGTGGACTGAATAACCTCACCACATATCTCCCACTTGTCAAACTTCAAAAGCCATGTGTCTGAACCAATTGGTGCACTGGAGATTCTATCCACCCAAATATAGTATTGTTTTCCCTGCTTGTCCCCATGAAATGTTGACATGATATCTATACACTGGTGCATATGTCGCTCAATGCCAGAAGGATGAACAAAAGCAGCTGATGGATGCTGGGGAGAAAAGAGAACAAAGAAATAAGATGTTAAACTTCGGTACTTCCCCTAAAATTGGGGAAGAAAAAAAAGGATATAAAGCATAGAGAGTAGAGGTATAAGGACCCTTCACCACTAACTAGATAGAGTAGATCCAAGGAACCAATATATTTACAAATTGATATGGTAAATATTTATAAATCAAAAAAAAGTAACAGACAGAAATTTGACAATTATTCCCACGTTTTTCTTTATAGTGAGGGACGAAAAAGCAAAGGTATTCCACATAATATGTCCATTCACTGGAAACTCATTCTACATCTGAAGGAAACCCTAGTAGCAGGTTAAGGCAGACAAGATATTATTTCCAAAAGGAGAAAATATAGTTCATGGAGAAGAAAGCAAAAGTGCCACTCACACAGACTGATTTTAAGTTTTGTATATACTGCTCAGACTTCTCAACTTCTGCACGGCGCCATCTCTCATAAAACAAATAAAAGTTCACCACTTCGTGACCAGGATTTAGATTTTCTCTTTCAGATTTCCAAATGTCAGTAATATCCCTTGGAGATAAACTTGGACCCAGACTAAATTTACCAATGGCTTCTATTATCCCAGCTCCACATCTCTCAGTTGCATGAATTATGTTGGGATTATCTTTTAAATTCTCTTCATGCCACTGCAATAATTCTTCCTTTGCATTGCTGACCTAAAATTTTAAAGTTCAAGGAACATTAAACACCATAAATGTCTAATCTGTAAGCATGAAAATGACAGTAAATAACTTGGTGGTAAAAATTATATGAATAATGGAACTCTAACCATCACACCATATGCTTCAGGAATGGTGAATAGATCTGCATCATTTCCAGAGTCACCACAAACAAGAACATTAATAGGAATCTTTCCATCAGCTTTGAACTTTTCAAGCAAATATGCCAGAGCCTGTCCTTTGCCGGCACCTTCTGGTAACACATCCAAAGCTGTCCCACTGCTATAAATCAATTTCACATTTAACTGGCCAAGAGCAACTCATATTTAAAAGACAGTGATGAAAACAATGAGAAAATTTTTGGAAATACAAGTAACAAAAACATAAGGCATATCTTATGTATGCCATAGCATACAACTAAGACTTTCAATTGACCAAATCAGAGTAATTATTTTCAGATCAACAAATAAAATCTTACTCCGCGTTTCTCTAGACGTTCAGAGAGAACCTCCATCACAGCAACAGCCTTATCTGGCTCCACAAAGAAACTGACTTTGCGTGGCCGTTGTGCTGTTTCAGACTGCAATAAACTTGAAATAAGTATATAAACTAAATCTGTTACTACTAAGAACCAACAGAAACTGTGCCTTTCGATAGACTGTAATGTTTATATAAAAGATACCCAAACACATTTAAGATATATAGACAAATCACAATTCTTTAATAGACGTGATTATCAATTACAGCAGCCCAAAGTTAAACTAGCCTACCTAGCATACCTGTGGAATAAGTTCTGGAAACTTGGCTGTTTCCTCTGTAACCATGTCCCTGTCCCACTTATGTTCCAAACATTCTTTCCAGAAATTATCTGTCACCATTGATTCACCATAAGCAATCTCAGTGCCCACAGAAGTTATGACTATATCTGGAGTTAATAGTGGCTTCCTTCGCCTTAATCTTTTGTAGCTTGTAAGTGATCTTCCAGTGGAGAACACCAATAGAGAATCATGACGGTAATATGCTTCCCATAGTGCATTAAACCTAAGAAGAGAGAGGTTCCCTGGATCATCATGATCTACCTACATCCATATAATTGCTTTCCAATTAGAAGCCTGAAAGATACATTAAATTCACTAGGCTACTAACAAAATTGTACCATGGTGCAATCAAGATCTGAAACTATCATGAGGCGAGCAGATCCATTGAGCCGATCCATATTTCTTTCATACCCTAAACTCGGTCAAACAAAAAGAAAAACTTTCAAGTTGGGAGAAAAAGCAATAACCCCAATAATGACCTCATCAGATAAATTGATGTGAAGCGACAATCGGTGAGTATGGAAATATATACAAAAAATATTGATTATGGCAATTTACAGCGATAATATGGTAATCACAAATCACAATGATTGTAAATAAGAGGATAAGCTATCCTTGGCCATAATCAATAGGCATATATGGTTATGGTGGGATTAAAACATATTAGTGAGATGTCAATCATAAATAATGGTTAATGCTCACGAGTTATAACGCAGATATGATTGACAACGATTGTAATTTTTAAGAGATGCAAGACAGGCACGATTTCAGAAGCAAAATCAAGCCATCCAAGTACTGGACTGTACAACTTGGAAACAGAAGTTCCTCAATTCAAATTTCGTAGTGAAGCCTTCATGATTTAAATCTCTATTTTAACAGAGGCTCTTGCATAACAATCCACACGTCAAAATCAAAGGAAGGAACCACGTTGTTCTTACTATTTAATTAACGCGAAATCAAGTCCTTCCCTCTAAAATCCCAAATCAAAACCTGAAGCTTAGTAGGTCATATCCTCATTCGTAGAAAGAAGATATCTTCTTCTCAGAAAATATTTTATTAAAAAAATCAGAAAGGTCAAAAGAGGACAAAGAATACCTGGCGAATTCAAGCTGAACTCAGTTGCTCATTGGCAAATGACGTCCCGAACTCAGTTGCGCGCATGTGTGCCTATATATATATCCCGAATTCAATTGTTTGGAAAACGAATTAAGCATTCAACATTTTAACTTAAGTGGATGAAAAGAAATATCCAGGCCCAGAGTAGATTTTAGGGCCATAGAAAACGAGAAAACCGATTTGACAGAATTTTATTTATCTCAATTATGCAGAATTTAAATATAAAAGATATTATTTTATAAATTATTTTATATTTTTTATCTATGTTTTTCTAAAGTAGGTAAATATAGTTTCCAAATCAATAACAGATGAAAAATAAGTTAAAATAATCTTTAACTAAATTTCTAGAAAAATAATTTATTCACTTAATGTAGGAAATAATATTTATCATTATTTCAATTTTAAATAGTAGAGAGTATATTTTTGTACTTAAGAATTTAACTCTACTACATTGAATATATTAGAATTTTATAATTTACATATATAAAGTACGTATATAAATAAAAAGTCACACATTAAAAAACAATAAATTACAAATTTGTAAATTACTAAAAATAAATAAATTGTTTTTCTCAAGTGAATTATATAAAATGCGTGCGTGGATTTTAGAACTCATGGCGACAATAGGGGGAAGAAGGATAATCTTCAACCACACAGCCTACAGCCATTGAAATGAAAGGCCCAGTGAGCAAGAACCAGACGATGTCATGATTCACGCTGCAAAAAGCCCATTGACAACTGCGTTTCTTCTCCTAACCCTAGCAATAATTCCTCTTTCATTTGTCTCCTACATAATCCTTGGGCTTCGAGGGATCGACGTGTGGGCTCGAACTCGGACGAACACTGAACACATGCAAAGCTCCGCGATATTCTCACCTGCTGCAAGGCCTGTGTTGGCTCCTGCTCGCGTCAAGTCTCTCTTCAGTCGCGCAACTCCCGGCAGCACCACCACTGATCATTCCTCCGGTTCCATGGCTGCAACCGGCCCCAAGTGGGCTCAGAAGACCATAACCTTGCCTCCTCATCGCCGAGGCTGTCATCTTATTACTCCAAAGGTTTCATAACCCTCATTTTCATTATCTCCTATGTTATTTTATTTTTCATCTGGAGATTACTATAAATTTAGCAGCAGTAGAGTTAATGATCGTTCTGTCTCCTTTAAGTATGCGAACTTCTCATGGACATGTTAGATTTTGAGTTGATTTGGAATTGTTTCGTAAATCATTTTCTATGTTAGTATTTCGTTATTTATGATAAGGTTTATGAAGAGGGACTGCTAAGTTCTCATTGCTCACCATAGTAACTGTAAACTATGCAACCAGCTGGATTGTTTATGTAAAATTTTCCATTAACATCATCTCATAGCACCCTTATTGAATAACATCTTACCAACCTATAAACTATGGCAGATGCGTTAAAAGGATTTTTCTTTTTTTTTGTATCTCAAAATGGCTTTATTTTTGTTTATTTTGTTTCGTTTTCAATCAGATAATGAAAGAAATTGGACAAGATTTATCCGAATTCAAGTGTGGTCTGGCCCATCTGTTCTGTAAGTTAAATTTAAAGCCATATATTCTCTTCCTTCTGATTTCACCCTTGGATTTCTGGAATAAATGTTGAAACATAAATTAATGTTCCAGTGCATCATACAAGTGCTTCTCTTACCATCAATGAGAATTATGATTCCGATGTCCGAGGATGACACTGAGACATTCCTCAACAAGATAGTTCCCGAGATGAATACGCAGTTATTACCTATATAATCTAATAGTTTTGATTCATCAACAGCTGTCTTTTAGTGATGGATGTAATGGGTGCTTGGATATTTAATCCTTTTCAGGGAAGATCTGCACCCTGGAAGCATACACTTGAAGGTTAGTATGGATTTTTCTGTATTTTCAATTAGACTGAATATTTCCTTATTCTTTTAGATATATCATAAATTGTTTTGCCAAATTACTTTGAATTGGTCCAGATAAACTAGATGCAAGGATGAAATTGCATCCTAACTGAAGAATAAGTTGTGGTTAAAACTCTAACTTTATGCAATAGTTATTAAATCAAATTATTGGGATTAAAACTTTATGGCATAAGCTTTTTTTTTTTTAGTAAATTGCAGAATGAATAGATTATGGGATAGCCAGACCATTTTCTTTTTCGGCCAGGATTTTTCAATGTGAATCCAGGAGATGCGAAATTTAGAACCATGTATGTGATTGAAGAGAAGAGGTTCAAAACTATAGGTTTGTTAGATTTGGTGTAGGAATAAAAGGATAGAGGGAAAGGTCAAAAACAGGTTATATTGACCCAATTGCACGAACAATTTTCTTCCCCTTTGAATGGTATTGTTTTGATACGACATTCTTCCATAGTCTCTTAGGAAGCTTGCATTTGGATTTCATTGGTTTTGGTTTGAGAAAAAAGTTGAAGAAAATGAAGAAACTTCAGTCAGGTTGAATTTGATCATAAAACTTGACCAATTAAGCATTTTCATGATCACCTTTATTTTCTGTTAGTTGAACTAACCTGTAGTTAGTCGACTAGGCCAGTGTGTGAGGTATACAGTGGGAGGGAAAAACACATTTTTTAAAATTAATATTTATCTGCAATTGGAACTAAAACTTGAGGCCCTTTGTGTGATTTGTTTCTTAGTTTTTTATTATGAGGAGTTCAATGAGATGAAATAAGTCGGACATGCAGATTATCTGCAAACTAGAACTAAAGTTGAGAAGCGTCGTAGGTGCTCTTTCTCCAGCAGTCCCACCATAACCAGACATCATTAGTATCAGATCAATCATTTTCATGCTTGGCAAATTTGCGAAGGGGTATAATTGTGGCAATGCTTCTGCTCAACTGCTTCCAACCATTTCAGAGCCTCTTATTAGGCCTTTTTATTTCCAGGACGTTTGAGAATCTAATCGTTTAATACAATTTGATTTCTCAAAAGTTGCGTAAGATATGATCCTTATTGTGTATATAATTAACTGGTTTCAAACTATGAACATTCTTTGTTTTTGTTGTCCTTTGATAAATAAATTAACTCAATTCTCTTTACTTTTATTCTGTTAATAATCATTTGAACACAAATCATAAAGCGGCATGTGGTCAATCCCAGCAGACGAATGTTTTGAAGAACTTTTCAATTCCATAAAGAGTTGAACAAGACGAAATAAGTTGGAACCACAAATTGAGCAACTTTTTTGTATCATAATTGGGTTGCTGTATTCATGGGAGATGATCTGGCAACCATTTTTTTGTTCTTATCAAAATTTATTTTCCTCCTTTTTTTATCATTAAAGTAATTTGATTATAGTTTCGACAAAGTATTTTCCATTCTCTTTTTTTCCTTTTGTAAATTTGCTGTTGCTTCCGTGGTGACTTTTCTTTCTCTTCAGGTCCTGATGACATGCCAGCCCATATTAAATCATCAATGTTTGGCTGTTCATTGACGTGAGTATATCCTGCATGGTTGAAACTGGTTGATTTACCAAAAAGTTTTATCATCCTTCTGCGATTTATCTAACTTCATTCTTGTGCAGGATTCCAATAACAAACGGACAACTTAATATGGGAACTTGGCAGGTACATGTTTTTACCTTTCAAGAATACTTTCTTTTGGTGCCAGATAATTCTTGTGAACAAAATTTCCTGAAGAATATAGAACTACCAAAATTTCCCGAAGAATGATTTTGGAAGTTTTCACACTTATGAACCCGATTAAAAAGGAAAAGAACCATGTAATCCATGAAGTTCAGGGAAGTGATTAGAGACTGTAAATCCATCAGATATGCAAGATAATAGCCAAGTCATTTGGACAAGAGCTTCATAAATGCATTACTTTTTTTTTTTTATTAAGTAAATACCTCAGACATGCTTGTTATGTGCGAGCAAAATTGAAATTATAGACAGTCAACAATATAAACTATTGGGCTCTAGATAACGTGCGAGGATACTCCAAATATCTTTTCCATCTAAAATTAGAACATAGCTAGAGGGCCAGGTAATGCGTTTGGTAACAATAGAGCAGTACTGTGAGCATGGTTGACCAAGGATAATGTATACTGTTTTCTTAATTTGCTATTTCCTTGATTTTGTTATCTGTTGGAACATTTGCTACAGGGGATTTGGCTATGTGAGCATCGTGATGCACCGACTCCCCGAAAAGTTGTTGTCACCCTTAATGGGATCTAGGTTGCTGATTTGAGAAGAAATTGGGGAGCTATTATTATGTTTGTCTTTTGTAATTTCGGTGATATATTGTTGAGTCGTGATAGTTTTGTAAGGTTTTTACTTGTTAATACCTTCTTTCCTGGGTTCTATTATAAAGGAACTTCTTTCTTGGTGCTTGTTAATATGCTTTTAATGTTATGAAACTGCTGCTGTGACACCGAAGAGCATGAAGTTCTATCATTACTAGTTTGGCTGAGGTGGTTTTTCTCTTTAATTTCAATGTGTATCTTATTTAATATTTATGCAATTTATATATGTTCGGCGTCGGAGTTACTTTATGGAAATTCTGTACTTATTTCTGAAAAAGAAAAGAAATTGAATTCCCATTCTAAAATAAGTAAAGGTGGAGGTGGAGAAATCGGCCATGGAGCTCGACTGGCCCGATCTACGGAGCGTCCTCTTCAAACTGGTGGCCGTTACGCAATCATTCCCCTCCATAACAGACATCCCAAACACCTCCTTCGGCTCACTCTTGGTATCCTCCACGCTCCTGCCCTCTCCCTCCACCAGATCCTGGAACTAATTCGAGTCCAAAAAAACCGTCTTCGTCCAAATCAGAGAATCTGACTGCCTCTTCCTCCTCCACCGACGACTCGCTTCCCACCATTCTTATACATCTACGCAACTCCGCTGTCGAGATCTTCTCATCCCCATTCTCGTCCATGTAATTGAAGACTATCTCTAATTGCCTGCTGCTACTGCTAGTGTTTGCTGCATCCTCCGAATCAACCGCAGGAAGAAATCGCTTATTCACCGTCTTTATCTTCGGAGACAGTAATTTTCTCAGCAGTTTTCCCAAAGATATACTCTCTGCTCCCTCGAATTTCATCATCGTCCGTCATTTACTCAGAAAATTATCGCCCTCAATTGCAATTGATACGCGAGAGAATAAAGCAAATCTCAACGACTGCAAGTGGTCAGTATATATGCACTCAGCTTAAGATCTATCCAGAAGGTCTCAAGTCTAACGGCGGTGTAATAACACACATATATATATACATATATAGTCTGCCTGCCAATTCAGAAAGAACAGTTTTGCTATTGTGATTATAAAAATTAAAAATATAATCCTAGGCGGATAGGTTAGGGTGGAACAAACGTGGAATGGAAGAGGCATACATATCCAGGGCAGAGAACACGACTTCGAAGTATGTCGGCTACTATTTTTAAAAACTATTTTACGGCAAATTAGAATTTTAAAAACTATTGTTGTTTATATTCGAATTAATTACATTCACTCACATTATTTTTTTAGCTTAATATCAATTTTGATCTATGATTTTAATTTGTGCTTTTTTAAAAAAATAAAATAAGGATCAATTGTTTATTTTTATTTTCAATTAAATTTTTCTGTTGATAATTTTATAAACTAATTTCATTACAAAAGATTATTAGGTGGCCAACCACAACTAGGATTAATTAAAGAAAATTAGGTCCTACTTAATACACGAGAATATTTATAATTTAGATTTTTAAATTCATGTACATTTTTTTTTTTTTTGGGTCATGAAAATGTGTAAAAATTGTTTATCTATAGAAAATTGAAACATAAATAAATTTACTTTCTAAAAAAAAAAATACTTTAAAAATGTTCTAATTTCACTAAGATATTGGAAGTTTGGTGTAACACCTTTATATATATTGTAACGTAAAAGCCACTTTTATAAATGTACATTATTTATGTTTTTATGTTAAGCACACTTTGCCTCAAATATCTCATGGATTTTTTTGTGTGCCGAGGGCAAACTCCGTGAATAAAAAAATTTTATGATAAATTAGTTTCGATTTAGTGATTTAATTTGTTTAAAATAAACTAACGGATTTCTTTTATGATAATTACTATCTTAAAATTTTATAATCAAATAAACATAATGTATAAAAATATGTTTTTTCTCTTTAAAAAAATGCGATTATTTAACGAGAAAAATTATCAGATTATCCTTTAGATAATATTAAAATTTTATAAATTATTAAGAACGGCTTAAGACTCGTTCTTAATCGTTGGAGTAATATGGTCGTCTGTTTTTAGAAAAATTAAACTTTAAGGTTATGATTATTAACTATAATATAAAACATAAAATATGTAAATTTATTATTTAAAAAAAAAAAAAAAAGAACAAGTTAACAGGCAAGTTACAGGCGTTAAAACTATAATTTTCAAATGGTTGAAGCAGTGCAGGAGGAGTATTCAAATATCTTCTATGTTCTTTTTAAAAATTGTCTGCGCGGTTGGCTGAGATATTGGGTTATGCAATAAGTAACTGTAAATAGACTTTCTTATTTTGAAAAATGGTTGATCAATTTTTTATTAAGAAAATAGAAGATGAATAATCGGTTGCAGACGTGACGGCCAAGTTGATGTCAAGAACTGAAATTGACGATTCTAAGCGCCGGGCGCTCAAGTTTGATCGACTAACTAGGCAGAAATTTCGTTTAAATTCCAGCTTTTATTTTCCTTAATTAATTTACAGTAACAAAAAAAATGAAAGAATAAAGAAGAAAATATACACAGAACCAGAAACAAAAAGAAATCCGTAAGAGAAAATTAGGGATGAATTATTAGTGCATCATGAGAGCGAACTCGTCAAAGCTAAGGACACCATCGCCATTGAGATCGAAAGCACGAATCATTGCCTTGCAATCATCGATGGAGCTGGACTGGCCCAATCGACGGAGCATCCTCTTCAAACTGGTGGCCGTTATACAATCATTCCCCTCCACAACGTACATCTCAAACGCCTCCTTCAGCTCACTCTTCTTATCCTCCACGCTCCTGCCTTCTCCCTCCATCAGTTTATGGAACTCATTCAAGTCCAAGAAACCGTCTCCGTCCAAATCAGAGAATCTGACTGCCGCTTCCGCCTCCTCCGCCGACAACTCACCGCCCACCATTTTCACACAATTCCGCAGTTCCGCTGCCGATATCTTCCCATCCCCGTTCTCGTCCATATAATTGAAGACAACCTCCAATTGACTACCACTGCTGCTGCTACTACTTGCCACATCCTCAGAATCAACCGCGGAAGGAAGAAATCTTTTCCGTTCCACTTGTCCCTTCGGAGACAGTAATTTTCTCCAAAATCTTCCGAGAGAATTCCTCTCGTCTCCCTCGGATTTCATCATTGTGTTCATTGAATCAGAATACGATCACTCTGAAGTGTGAGAAAACAAAAAGGAAAACTGAAACAATAGTTCGTAAATCTCTGTAGAGAAACTCTCAAGTTGAAATGTCGGATGATGGAGCCAAAAGGTATGGTAAGGGTATATATAGTTTCCTCGTTTTGTCAACCGTCAAGGAAAATATATTTTAATCTGATGATAAGTTGAAAAACTTTTCTGCACAGGAGGAGAACACGGTTTTGCCAGACAATTTTATAGTAAAGGTAGAGATGAAGTAGGCCGCCAGTTGTATTTAGGGTTGCAAAAGGCGGTTGTGCGGCGGGTGGGAGGAAATTTCCCACGAGAAAAATCTCTCTCATTCTTTTCTCTAATGCCGGTTGCCGGTTGCCGGTTGCCGGTCATCTTATCTTTCATTTCGCTATACATTACCAAACAAACAACATGGCAGGGGTGACGGTGGTCCCCACTAACCAGAAAGAAAGAATTACAGACGTGGAAGCACCATCATCATTTATCATCTCATCAACCATGATCATCATCGATCTCCATTGACTTTTATTTTTTTAAATAATTAAAAAATTAAATACTTCACTAATTTTTTTCTTTTAAGAAAACGATAAACGCATCATTCTTCTCACTTCCGTACCCTCAACACACTTAAAACCGTGATTCAATAACTCATACAAAAAAAGAAACTATTTATGTAATTCATTTATTACGTCATAATTAATTAGTTGATATAATATCCGAATTAGTAAATTTTTGATGTGGGTTTTTATCGGATTAGTAGTTAAAGTTCCAGAAAATAACGGTCAAAAACTGACACGTGAAAACGCGTGTGAATTAAAGAGTTCCCTCTCCTCTCACTGAGTAGAAAGGGCGTGCAGTGTGTGTTTGACCAAAACGGCTGACTTTCTTCCCATTCGCAAAATTCAAGTCTGTGTTTGATAGAATTGTGTTTTTCAACTTGATCAACGGCCAATACTCAAAAGAGGAAGGACAGAAGAAAGTGTGAAAACATCGTCACACCTGAACTCATGCTGCACCCGCATGATAAACACCGCTCACATTTTACACACGCACATATAATTCTATACAACTAAAACCTGCCAAACTCATGGTTCACAATTTTTTTTTATATAATTTAACCAAAATCTTCATATTTATTCATAATGTTATAATTATATTTTAAGATTGCAACTATAATACTGCGAAATACATTCTGTATATTTTTATTCAATAGTAGTTATTATTATTATCTATGTTGCTTTGCTATTAGTTACATCAGAATAACTTAACACATTGAACTAAATCATTATGGACAAAAAAAGTGTGCAAGCATAATAAAAATTGACAAAGTTCATATGATTATATGATTTTAAGTTCAATAGCAAGTGAACGACTGAATGAACTAAATATGAAAACAATAAGACAGAGAAGAATCTTACAACTGCAATTATTTCGAAGTTTGAGGATTTGCCAATAAAATTGAAGCAAGTTTGTTGTATTGAGGAGTCTACAATATGGAGAAAGAGCGAATTCATCTATAGCAATGCGGAGTGCAAGAACAACGATGCAGCGAGGAAAATGAATTGAGAAAGTGATTATATTTTATAAGAGAGTAAAATGAAGAAGACGAGAACTCAATAACGATGATTTATGTGAGCCTAAGGGAGGGAGTAATATTTCGCATTGGCTTGTTTTTTATTTTTATGAAAATCAAAATTTGTCTTTTTGAAGCTTTTCATTTGAAAATTATTTTGAACTATGTAAAAAAACTTAACCGGGCAAGCTAGAGAGCATTTAATGCTCATTAATTTTCTGTTGTGTGTTTATTGAATGGAACCTTGGGAATATATATACATACAGAGAAAAATGAAAAGAGGATGAGGGTGGTCTCTAGAAACGTCAGAGACCATCAGCTGTCCTCAACCTTTAAAAAGAAAAGGAAAATATAGACCCTTCATAGGCTTTGATCTGGGCGGTCCACTTGTCCATTTCTTTCAGCCTTCTTATTTTTTCCTTAATTCTTTTCACCCGCTCCTCAAGATGAAGTCAGTTTGCTTTCAACTCTTTGAGTTTCTCACTATCTCTTCTTTGACTCTTTGGACTTTCTTGTTGCAGATGCTTCATCTTGAACAAAAGTCGGTGATGTGCTGAAGTTCCTAAAGGTTTTGTGAGCAGATCGACGAGTTGTTCCCACGAGGTGACATACTTCGTTTCGACGAAGCCCTTTTGAACCTGGTTGCGAACTATGTGGCAGTCAATGTCAAGGTGTTTTGTTCGTTCGTGAAAAATCGAATTTGCTACGATATGTTCGGCAGCTTTATTGTTACAGTTCAATATTACGGGTAAGTGGGGTATTATTTGAAAGTCTCGAAGCAGATAGGTTATCCACTGAACTTCACATAGTGTGGATGACATACTTCTGTACTCAGCCTCTGCGGAAAACTTGCTCACCGTAGTTTGTTTCTTTGTTTTCCAGGAGATTAGTGCAGGCTCGAGGAAGATGCAGAAGCCCATGAGTGATTTGCGGGTTATCGGACATGATGCCCAATCCGAATCACAAAAGGCTTGAACTTTAAAATCATTCTTTATTGGGAAAAAGATGTCTTGCTCCGGATATTGCTTTAGCTACCAACAACGTGTAGTGCGGCCGTCTGGGTTGTTGCATGAACTGACTGAGGTGTTGGGTGGAATGTGTTATGTCGGGTCTGGTGAAGTTGAGGTAAAGCAAGCGGCCGATTAAATGTTTATATCTCTCCGGATCTAGTAAGATTTCTCATTCTTCTATATTTAGTTTTAGTCCGGAAGGCAGGAGAAAGTGGTTTTCTTTTGCATCTTCCATCTTTGTATCTTATAGAATATCTCTGGTGTATTTTTTTGGCTGATGTAGATCCCTTTTTTTGACCTAGCTATCTCGACTTCGAGGAAAAATCTCACTTGGCCCGAGTCCTTGACTGTGAA
>NW_019014656.1:706579-726080 GCF_000150535.2 Carica papaya | reverse complement strand
CACGAAACTCATTCTTATTGAATATGTTATATTCTATGTCAAATATAAAGACTCGGAACTTAAAAGAAAATAAATACAATAAAAATAACCAATAAAGCTCTTGATTTAAGTAAATTTATTTATCATGAGGAAAACCATATATTGCATATATTTACCGTTGCGAGATTTCTAAAATCGACCTATAAGGATACAATAATTTAAATAATATTCCAATATCATTTTTAAGTAAGCAATAGCAATAACTTTATCTTTTTATTTGTCCACTGATATTCTTGAGGACCCATAAAGATGTTCAACTACGCGTGAACCAATATTCAACATTTTCAACTAATCGGTCGTCCTATACACCGTCCGGTATGAGCGTTAAAAGTATCATCCTTCAATACCCCATTATGTATTATGACCAAGAAGTGGGAAGACTTGGTGAGTTGCTCAACAATTACCTAAATGACATCATATCCCGAGCGTGCCCTAAGCAATTCTGTCATAAAATATATTGTGATGTGTTCCCACTTTTACTCCAGAATTGGTAATGGCTGAAGTAGTCTGCCTAGGCGTTGATACTCTGTCTTGATTTGCTGACACACTAGACACTTGAAAACAAAGTCGCCACCTCTCTTTTTATCTCGTTCCACTAAAATTGGGATCGCATACTTTGATACATTTTAGTGCTTTTGGGATGCATGATAAACTCTGAGCTATGAGCCTCTGTCATGATATTCGTTTTCAGCTCACTGTCACATAGAACACACATCCTATCCTGAAATCTGAGCAACCCATCGACAGAGACTCAAAATTTTGAATTTACTCCATGTTCTGCATCTTTCCTGAGGGCTGCTAGGGTGGAATCGGTAGATCGATCTTCCTTTATTCTCTGAATCAGCTCAGGTTGAATAGTCAGGTGGTTCAAGCATGTAACTCTCTTCAGGTCCTGAAGTCGTACATGTTATGCGACCCCTATTACCTTGCATTCTGAAACTATTAGGTGAGCTAATATACCTGTACTTTTTCTGCTGGAGTGCATTGGCTACCATGTTACCCTAACTCGGGTGATACAAGATGTTGCAATCGTAGTCTTTGAAGAATTCTTTCCATCGTCTCTAACACATGTTAAGATCATTTTGAGTGAATATGTGTTTCAAGCTCTTATAGTCGGTATAGATCTGAAAAGTCTCCCCATACAAGTAATGGCGCCAAGTCTTCAAGGCGTGGATAATCACAGCAAGCTCTAAGTAATGGGTGTGGTAGTTTTTCTCATGACTCTTCAACTGTCTAGACCCATAACCTATGACCTTCCCATGCTGCATCAGAATACACTCAATCCTATGTAAGAGACATCACTATAAACTGTGTATCCACCTGTCCCACTCGGCAAGGTCAACACAAGTGCAATAGTCAACTGCTTCTTTAATTCTGAAAAACTCATTTCACAGTTCTCGTTCTATTCAAACTTTATGTTCTTTTTTATGATCCGAGTCAAAGGAGCAGGTAGGCTAGAAAATCATTCCACAAACCTGCGGTAATAATCTACCATCCCCAGAAAGTTACGAATCTCCTTGACTGAGGTCAATTTCTCCCAATTGAGCACTGTCTCAACTTTTTTGGAGTTCACTGACACTTCATCCCTTGATATGATGTGCCCTAGGAATGTACTCTGCT
The DNA here is from genome assembly GCF_000150535.2 of Carica papaya. The sequence goes on along the minus strand of NW_019014656.1, from coordinate 724,421 downwards.
CGAGGCAGAACCCGCACTTACTCAACTTTGCATACAACTTTTTTTCTATGAGAACTTACAAAATTTTAGTCAGATGGTGAGCGTGTTCCTCTCTACTTTTTGAATAGAACATGATATTATCGAAAAATACAATGACGAACTGATCTAAAAATTGTTTGAAAATCCTGTTCATCAAATCCATGAAGATGGTTGGTGTATTGGTTAGTCAACATGACATGACCAGGAACTCAAAGTGTCCATAGTATCCGTAGTTGGTTCAGAAAGCTATTTTGGGAATGTCCTTTGCATTGATCTTTACTTGACGGTAACCTGAACGCATGTCTATTTTGGAGAAGATCTGAACACCCTGCAACTGATAAAAAATATCATCGATCCTGGGGATGGGGTACTTATTCTTGATCGTGACCTTGTTCAGTAATCTGTAGTCACTACATAACCTTAACATTTCATCCCCCTTCATTGCAAATGTGGCTCCAGCACCCCAATGAGACACACGAGGTCAGATGAATCCACTATCCTACAATTTATTGATCTGTTTCTTCAGTTCCTCTATCTCAACATGACTCATGCGGTAAGAGACAACCAAAATAGGCTTGGTGCATGACTGAAGATCTATGGTGAATTCAACTTCTCTGTCTACTAGTAGTCCGAGTAGTTCATCCGAGAATACATCCGGGAAGTCTTGGACTACCAGAATCTCTCAAATATAAATTTCTTTCTTAGATTTATCTAGTTAGAGAAAACAGCCGAGTTAAAATACTTAGTAATAAAAAAATTACCATAAGGGAATAATGTTTTAATTTTTTTTTTTATTAATTTATAAATGACTCTTCATTATGAGGGTTGAATACAAGCTTCTTGTGAAAACAATCTACGGTGGCGTGATACACCACTAGCTAGTTCATTTCTAGGATTACATCCAATTCTCCCATATCAATTTTTATTAGGTCCACACTCAATTTTCTATCTGCTATATCTATAATACATGCTCTGTACATAACCTCCCCCAGTAGTATTCTACTCCCAGGAGTAGACACAAATAACACATAATCAAGCCTTTCAGGTAATACATTCAAGTTTGGTATAAAAACATGTGAAACAAATGAATGTAAGACACCAATATCAATCAAAACATGTGCAATATCATTATAGATAGTGTACGTACCCTGTATTACGTATGGGTTGGCTTCTACATCTTACTGAGTGAGGTTGTAAGTCCTGCCATAGATAGGAGGTCTGGCCTGGTTCTGGTTCTTCGGGCACTCTCTCGCGTAATGCTGGGTATTCCCATAAATACGATAAGTATTGTTGAGGCAATAATAGGATTAGTCCCCATGATCTTTGCCACAGTGCTAGTAAGTTCTACCGCGTCCTATTGTTAGAATTTGAGGAGAAGCCTGAGTCACTAGCCTAGGTCTCTTATTCTGCTGAACAGATGCAGTGAAGGCTGCTTTACAGTGTGAAATCGAGGGCCTGAGGTTCCCTATTACTGGAGAAAAAATACGAAGGTTCCTCTCTACTAGTTGTGCCTTGGCCAAAATAGCCGAGTAAGTATTGAGTTCGAACACATACAACTGCTGTCTAATCTTAGGACGGAGACCCCACTCAAACTTTTTTACCTTTATGCCTTTATCTATCGTGCTCTCAAAGGAATACCGGTCCAATTCTAAGAACTTTCGAGCATATTCTGAGATAGTTATATCATCCTGGATCAGGTGTACAAACTTTATTTTCTTCAGATGTCAGAGATGCTCTAAGAGGTACTATGCATTGAAGGCCATCAAGAACTGTTCTCAAGTGACTGAAATAGGAAGGGTAGTCTACTTGAATTGCCACCAGTGGCCTGCATCTCCCACCAGCATGTAGGTGAAAAATATGACTCTCTGTTTGGGAATCACTCCAAGAGTCGTGAAGGTCTTCTTTGTTTCAGTTAACTAATACTCGGCTTCATCAAAGGAGGATGCTCCTATAAAAATAGATGATTTTAGTCTTTTATACCTCTCAATGTAGTTTGGGTCCATCATTGGAGAAACTAGATCCCGTGAAAAAGGGAATGGATTGTGCTAGGGATAGATTAGATGGGCCTGTGGTGGTACTGGATGATACAGTGAGGCACTGAATTGTATTGTGGTGGTGTCGGGTGATGCGGTTGGGGCACCTGACTATACTGTGGTGGTGCCGGGTGATACAGTTGGGGCACCGGACCATACTGTGGTGGTGCTGGATGGTACTGTGAAAGAGCAAAGTCATATCGAGGTGGCTCAGGATCCTCCCGCTGCAGGGGTGGCTCAAACTACGGTAGCAGAAGAGGGTCAAGTAGCTCCCTTATTTCCTCCTGGGCTTACTAGGCAGCGATGAGTCTCTCCAACATTTCAAATAGTTGGTTGAACATCCTCTCGAAATGAACCCTCTCAAGCTGCTCAATTTAGTGGGGGTCTTCATCTCTTCATCTACCTGTATCTGCATTTCACAATAAATGCTTGAGTGATAATTCATTATTTTTGGTGTTTTTAAGGTTTTTGTATAAGAAATAGTTTCGAGGAACGTGACTCTAATACCAACTTTAAAAGTCTGAAACTTAAAAGGAAATAAAGATATGAATTAAAAGCGAAAGCGAAATAATAGAATTTATGGTTTATATTCTTTACACAATAATTTAGAATGCCCAATAGGGTTACGAGAATGTCACTTCTAAAAGAACAAAAAAAATCAAGAAAATAAATAAAAGGCAATATGCTAAGTATTTTAGGACGACCTTCACTAACTTTTAAAAGGAGTTCGGGTGGTGAACTATTCACAATATTCTTATTGATCGGGATCTCGGTCTTGGTCCTCTTGATTTGAAATGGTTAATCAAAGGGTGAGCTATACTAACCCAGTAAGAATTTCACACTACTCACTGATACAGACACTGAAGGTTGGTAAAAATTATAAAAATAACCAATAGAGCTCTTGATTTAAGTAAATTCATTTATCATAAGGAAAACCATATATTGCATATATCTACCATTGCGAGATTTCTAAAATCGATCGATAGGGATACAATAATTCAAATAACATTTCATTTTCATTTTCAAGTGAGCAATAGAAATAATCTTCTATTTTTATTTGCCCACTAGTATCCCTAGGGGTCCATAAGGATGTCCCACTACGCGTGAACCAATATTTAACATTTTTAACTAACTAACCATCCCCATATCTCGTTCGGTATGAGCGCCAAAAGTACCATATCTTAATACTCCGTCCAGTATGAGAGTGAATTGGGCCGTTCTCATACACCGTCCGATATGAGCGCCAAAAATACCATTTCTCGATACCTCATCCGGTATGAAGCAACGTTCATGGTAGAATTTACTATGTACCCGGTTCATCCACCATCTCACAGGATATCCAGTAAGGCTACCATTCATTAATTCACATAACCAAATAATTTTCCGTTTGCATATTAATTTCTAATTTTACAAATCAACTGTAAATCACGCAAGACAAGCAATATATATATCAAGGAAGCACAATTGAATCATTTAACCATTTTAGAATATCATCATGTATTTAAAGTAGTAAATTCAACAATCAGTTACACAGGACAACAAATAAATGACTAACTAGTTTCGGCTTCATTAGTAACCTGTAATTATTCTCAGAGTTTTTTAATTTATACAAAATACCATATTACTGATTATTAAGCTTCAATTCCATAATAGAGAATGTGAGAGATTCTTACCCGAATCGGTGTTCGAAACACCAAACTATCAGCTACGTCTACTGATGGTCCCCGAATTTCATAATTTTTTTTACAAATATTAAAATACGCTTTATGTATCTAAAAATACCCCCAAAAATCAAAAATCGATGTTAAAAATCTTTTCCAACCAATTTTTGAATTTCCACACGGCGGCACCACCATACTCCGGTGACGGCACCGCTGCTTGCGGCGGTGGTTGCCTCGGCATGGCCGTTTTTGGCCAATTTTGGCCGTTTTCGCCCAATTTTATACCCATTCCTACGAGAAAACACGTTAGGAGGTCTCGGTTGGTCGAGAAAAGTAAAAAAATAAAAACCTACCGACAACGAAACTTTCCGGTGCGGCAGCTCCGCCAGCTCACCTTCGTGGCTGAGCGTTTTTCTTCTGTCAACCTGTAGAAAACAGAATGGTAAACACAATAATAGAAAATTGTACGAAACAAAAAAGGGGAAGAAGCTCATCGGAGGTAGTTTCAGGTTTTGTTCGCGGCGGCGCTGCCGGGCTTTGCCAACAGTTTTCGACTCATCTGTTGTTCTTTTTTCTCATATTTAGCCATTGAGTGTTTGAAATCAAATTTCGAGCGGATATGAGCATTTTTACTTTTTTTGACGGTCAGAGGTGGCTTTGGCGCGGCGGCGAGCGGCCGTCGACTCCTTTCTCCGTTGACTAGTTATTCTCCTCTGGCGGGAGGTTGGCTGCTAGGGTTTGGGTTCGGTGTGATGTGAGATATTTATACCCGTCTCCCTTAAATATGGACCGTTCATCGCGTTTGATCTCGACCGTCCGATTGCGTTTAAAGAAGAAATTAATCTGAATCATTCACTATGATTTGATCTCGACCGTACGATCGTGTTTAAAGAGAGAACAAATTTAGACCGTTCATCATGTTTAATCGCGACTGTTTGATCGCGCTTAAAGAGGAAACTGATCCGGACCGTCCACGCGCGTATGAATGCATCCAGGCCATCCGATCGCGTGGCCTCTCGTATGGTACCGAGTCAGTGTGCCTTGCCATGTGGGGCGCTCCAGTTCGGCGGGGCTGCTGACTTGGGCGGTCCTACGTAGTGCAATTTTTCTTAATTACGTTTTGACTATCAGTTTTCGATTTTTCTTTCAAAAATACCATCTGAACCTTAATTTTCACTTTTTTTTTTAAATTATTTTTAATTTCATTCTCAACCTATTTTTTTTCCTAATTTTAAATAAATAAAAAATTATAAATTTCAAAATTATATTTTTATATATTTTTTAAAATTTTAAAATTAATATTAGAATTTCGGGTCCCGGTATTACATCAACCATCATTATTTTTTCTTTAATTTTCTTTTATCTCTCTAAACAGCACGAGAAGAACTGCATGTGATAAGAATAATAGAAAGTGAAATATGGTAAAAGATGCTAATTTGTAGAGTAAAAAGGGATTAAAAAAAAAAAAATTTGTGTCATGACATACACACGGGTGTTGATATGAATGTGTTGTCAACAAATTTAAAAATATTATAATGTGACTTATCTATGTCATGTATTTCGTTAGTGATACCAGATACTGTTAGAGAAAGTTATTGTACTGTTAAACAAGTTATGTACCATTTTATATTTATTTTATCTTCATCCATATCTTTATAAGTGATAATTGAAAAGTAAAAATACATGTTTAAAAGTATTAGCGTGCTATATGAATATTTATTAAATAGTGTTGAAAATTATTGACAGTAGAATTTATTTGAAAAAATTTTAAAATATGTTTTATATTTGAACATAAATTATTGAAAACGGTGCAAGTGCTTTAGCATATATTTTTTGAATATATATATATTTTTTTTTATTTTCCTCTATAATTCTTCACTGGTTTTCTATGCAAACATCATAAATTGAAAACATCATATCACCAACTTTTATAAAACAAAAATTATTATCATCACTATATTGACGTTAATATATCCCAAGGTCACATATTTAGTATTTTTCACAAATAAATTTAATAAATTAAAAATTTTCAGAAAATAAAAGGACGAAAAACACCTTGATTGGCCAAAATCCCAGAACTAGACTTTGTCATGTGAAAATATCCTCCCCAATAACCCACGGAAGAGAGGCGTTTTTCATTTTGCTTTTTCCATTAATTTTGGTTTCACCCAAGGAAAAATAATACTAGTTGATTGTGGAAGCAGAAAGAGAGAGTCTCTCTCTATCTTTGTCTTTCTCTCTCGCGGCTTGCCAGTTTGCGGTTAAAAAAGCTAGGGGATAGGAGCCAGAGAGGCAATGGCCACGTCGTCCAGCTCCATTGCAGCAGCCGTGAGGCTCCCTCAAATTCCTTCGATTTCAAATACACCAGATTATACCTGCAATTCTAGAAGAGGAGCGAGAAGCAGAGTTAGGGTTGTTACTCCGGCGGTGCCCCGCGCCTGTCTCTCGTTTGCCAGTCCTTTGACCAGATTGCATGCCAAAAACTCAGTCTCTGCTTTTCTCTAACTGCGCCGGGTATTCTTTAATTCTTCATTATACCACTGAATAGAAAAAAAAAAAAAAATTTATCTGCTGAAACTTTCCACCTGTGCATATATACATCTGTATGTTTGTATCGTTCATATACTTGATCAATCCAGTATCAGAATCCTTTACTTCTCCTCTTCCTTCATGGTTGCTATAAGAATCCCGGGAGCTTATTCTAATTCTCTTATCCCATCTCTATTTTTGAAATGGCTTCTGCAATCTATTTTGCATAATTCCTGCTATCATGCACCGTTCTCCCTAAACATGTACGCACGTATATATGCATATATATATATATATATATGTGTGTGTGTGTTCTTAAACTACCCGAGGATTTGTTTTTTTTTTTTGTAGTGGAAGTTGTATCACTGGCTGAGAGTTATAATTGATGTCTTTTTGGCTGATTTCCTTTTTATTGCCCTTCTTTTTGTGGACTTCTTGGATGAAGGTGGCACCAAGAAATTAGAGATGATTTGCGTGGGACACATAGGAGGAGAAGCGATACCCGGAGACGACATACTTCCACTTTTGAAGGGCGAGCTTCCAAGACACCTTTTCCCCAACGGTATGAGTGCATTTCTTGCTCCCTTAACAATGGTAGAAGTCGTCCTGGAATTAAAAGATCAGCACCAAGAGCATTTATGGACAAAACTACTTTTGCTTTGTCGAAGTCTGACATTGCTTCTGTGAGTAATCAACCCCAAGTTCTTGCGCATTAATGAAAAGGGCTGCATGCACCCAAGTTCCAAACTTCCAGTGCGTTTATTTATTTGGGCTGATTTGTAGTTTGCATAATTGTCAGGCAAAGCGGACTCATGCTCCCTGTGCAACAGTTGGTCCAGATGAGCCACATGCAGCAAGTACAACGTGGCCAGATGGAGTTGTTGATAGACAAGATTTGGATATATTATATCCTCAATTCGATAAAATAGAGTTAGAGGCTTTTCTGAATTCCAAACTTCCTTCTCACCCGAAATTGCATAGAGGACAGTTGAATAATGGGCTTCGTTATCTTATTTTGCCAAATAAAGTTCCACCAAACAGGTATTCCTCATCCACATAATATTTATAGGATTGATGTATTTATTAGAGATGGCATTTTCCCAGTCAGAAGTGATTGGATTTGCATGAAGATAGATAAAGAGGATTAATTCATACACGACTGTCTGCATAGGACAACTGACTTTTGAAATTGTTGTGTAATACATACTCCTGCTCTAGTTTACTTTGTGCTTATATTCTTCAAATATCACAAACAAATGGAATTTTGCAAGATCATTTAGTAGTTTTGTCTTTCAGTTGTTTGAACCAATAAATCAAAGAGACTGATAATTCAGAAAGCTGCAAAATAAATGTAACATGGCATTTTAGCAGGGAGGAGAGTTTAACATTTTGGTGCAAGCAACATTGTACAAATATCCAGATTTGTCACAAATTTCATCCATCATTTAGTTTCAAAAATCTTGCTCTACCTCATATAATTGTAAATGACCCAATGGAAAATGTTGTTAGCACAATCTTGGCTGTTCGCTTCAATTCCTTCATTGTTGAATTATACAAGACATGAAAAACTAATTCTAATTTTTGAGTTTTCACATTTCCTATTTGAGATCCCATCTGGTATTAGTTTTATTTATAAGATGCCAGTATTCCCTTTGAGCAAAGTGACATCAGGCCTTTGATGACATTGACAGATTGAGTAGAACATAATTTATTTTAACTGTGAGAGAATTCAGCTGATGGACTTACCAATGAAGCATATATATTTTATTTTTTATTAGTTCATAGTATCTGATACTTGAGTCCTTTTCTCTCTGTCTCTCTCTCATATCATTGCACTTTATCATTTTCTTTAACTTTTCAGATTTGAAGCGCACATGGAAGTTCATGTAGGATCTATTGATGAGGAAGAGGATGAGCAAGGAATTGCGCATATGATTGAACATGTTGCATTCCTTGGAAGCAAGAAACGTGAAAAACTTCTTGGGACCGGTGCCCGTTCTAATGCCTACACTGATTTTCATCACACAGTTTTTCACATCCATTCCCCAACTAGTTCAAAGGTTTGCAATTACAGCATCACGTTCATGTTGTTTTAATTCTAGTTATGTGCTTATTTATTATATCACAATTACAGCATCAAGTTCACGTTGTTTTAATTGTAGTCATTCTTCCTTTGTCTTTTCATCTGATTTTGTTTCGGCATAAAGTCTCAATTTTTAATTGGGCCAAGGAAGGAATCCTTGAAAATGATACAGTATTATTCATTTTATCTACATAGAGGTCTTGTCAGCATCAAGCTATTGGCAAAGCAACTCCTGCATCCTTTGTGTAATTAATTGATTAATGCATTTATCTTAGTATATTGATTGAATTGCAATAAGATATTAGTTATATACTTATAGTGAATTGAATGGTTCCTGCCAGGATTCTGATGAGGATTTACTTCCCCCTGTGCTTGATGCCTTGAACGAGGTGCGTATCATAGAGTTTGTATGTAGTTGATTCTTTTGTCCCTTTCAAAAGAGAATCCTTTGGTACTGGGTAATATCTATATCACTTGCGTTCTTTGTATGGGAGACTGGAAAAGAGTGTATATTGACCATTGATAAACTGATGAGAAGGGGAAAAACTATGGTAAATGAATGCTTTCTGTCTGAGAAAGAAGCTAAGTCTTGTAATCATATTCTATTATGGTGCCTGGTGGTGTATAGGTAATGGACTATGGTTTAAGGCTTGTTGGGGATCAGGTGGGTTATTGCAGGTCAGTTAGAGATGAGATTTTGGGCTTGGGAAGGAATCAGTAAGGGGAGGAAAATTGTAAGTCTTATTCTGGTTACTATATTTTGGATGGTTTGGAAAGAGATGAATAGTAGAACTTTTAAGGGATAGAAGAGGAGTTCGCCAAAAAAGGGACAAGTGGTTACACTATTTGGGTTTTTTGGTTTTAGGATATCATATTTACAGTATTGAAGATTTTGGGAATTTTATAGATATTTTTACTGATTTGTAAATAATTTTGTACATTGGTGGTATCCTCTTGATGCCGCCGATTTGATATACTTGGTATACTTTTAAATTTTAAAAAAATCTATACCACTTACCTTTTTTTTTTCTTTCTATTTTATTCTCGCTTTTCAAGGCACGGCTGTTAGCTTCTGTTATGGCATGTTTCATGGATGCATTTTCTTGACTGTCGTTCATCTAGTGTATCAAATATTTATTATTCTTTCATGCATACAGATAGCTTTCCACCCAAAATTCCTTTCTTCTCGAGTTGAGAAAGAACGACGTGCTATACTTTCAGAACTGCAGATGATGAACACAATTGAGTATCGTGTTGATTGCCAGGTGGAAACATGTATAGTATTTTGGTAGGCTGGTCAGTATTTTCATTTTATGCAAAATGTTTATATGATTTTCTTTTGAGCACAGTTGTTACAACATCTGCATTCTGAAAACAAGCTGAGCAAAAGGTTCCCGATAGGACTGGAGGAACAGATTAAGAAGTGGGATGCAGATAAGATAAGGAAATTCCATGAGCGCTGGTACTTCCCAGCAAATGCAACCTTGTATATTGTGGGGGATATTGACAATATTTCAAAGACTGTTTACCAGATTGAAGTATGCCACTAATTATAAGTATTATTATAAATGTCACTTTGTTGGTCATTATGAGGAAATTTATGAATTCAAGAATCACCATCTTGATTTATCAGTTGTCTCTCTGCAGGCTGTCTTTGGGCAGACTGGCCTTGAAAATGAGACAGCTCCTTTACCCACTTCTGCTCCTAGTACATTTGGTGCCATGGCTGGTTTTCTTGTTCCTAAGCTCTCAGCTGGATTGGCGGGAAACTTGGCTCATGAAAGATCAAATTCTGCAGATCAATCAAAAGTCTCTAAACGGGAAAGGCATGCAGTTCGCCCTCCTGTAAAACACAATTGGTCTCTTCCTGGAAGTAGTGCAGATATGAAGCCTCCACAGATATTTCAGCACGAGTTGCTTCAGAATTTCTCAATTAATATGTTTTGCAAGGTCGAGATGTATTTTTTTTTAAATTATTAAATTCTATGCCATGTTAAAGATTAAAAGGGCTTTTAGAGAAGTTTTCTTTCTTTTTTTTTTCCTCGATGTGCCTGGCAAGATCTTTTCTCATGATGAATATTTGTTCTTTTGCTATTTTTTGCATGTCTCATGATGCCTGCATCTGGCATGTTTAATTTTGTCTAACATGTAAAATTTTTATTCCTCCTCCGGATTCATAGAAGTTGTGGTTTCTCTTCTAGTGCCATATGGTGCTATTTTGAGAATATAGTTTCCAGAGTCCTCAACTTGTTTTTTGAGTTTTAGTTTGATTGAAAAGATTAAAATTTTCAGTTACTGTGTCTTACTTTTGATATAAATGCCTTGTGGCAAGTGGTTGAGCTCATTATTTCTGCAGAGTTGATCATGATTTAAGTGCACACAACAGAGAATTTAGTTCAATATGTCCATATATTATTCATTTTGTTGTCTTTCGTATGCATTTGTTCAATACTGAACACAATGAGTTTGATGATTATTTTAATGTAAATGTTCTATTTTGATTTTTTCTTCAGATTCCAGTTAACAAGGTTCAAACATATGGTGATCTGCGAAATGTTTTGATGAAGAGAATATTTCTGTCTGCTTTGCATTTCCGGATTAATACAAGATACAAGGTCTGTTGTTATTAATATTTGTATGATTTTCAGGCTTCATTGTGCATGAAAGAAGAAACAATTGTTGGCTACTTTTCCGTAGTCTCCCACAATCAATTTTTAATAAGTGGCCCAACATGTATCTTGAGCCAAGCTAGAAGGTTGCCTTTCTTTTGGATAACACTTATGGTTTCACCTGAATTTATAATCAAATTCTTGCCTTTTGCACTTAGATCTAATTTATGCAAGGGGATTGAACTTCTATTCATTTTGTACTTAAGGAGTTTTTTCTTTTTATTTGTTACTTCTTGGTGTTGTAGGATGATCTCTTATCCACCTCTCTTTACTATTTCTTTCTTCTCGTTAATAACATTTCTTCTTTCATAAAAAAAATGAAAATCTGCTGCACTTTTTCTCAGTCTTGATGATAAATGAAGTACCCTTCAAAATGATCTAGAAGTTTGAGAAGTCAACAATGATAGATACTTGATAGTATTTTATGGGAATGCATAACTAATTTTTTTTTTTTTTTCACTTGAAAGACATATATTCCTTTGAGATTTTGACTAACTCAAAGAATTTTCAGAGTTCAAATCCGCCATTTACCTCAGTTGAATTGGATCATAGCGATTCTGGAAGAGAAGGTTGCACTGTTACAACTCTCACAGTCACTGCTGAGCCCAAGAATTGGCAAAATGCAATCAAAGTTGCTGTTCAAGAGGTTTATACTTTTTTCTGTTTCCCTTAATATCATATATGTAATTTATATTGTTCTTTAAGTGGTTTAACAATATTGGTCTTGTCAGATTTATTACCTTACTCTAGATGGAATGGGATTAAAGGAATGCTGTTAGACTCTTAAATGACTCAAGTCCATGTCAACAGTGCTAGCAAGTTAACTTTAAGTTTTTCAGAACATTTACTTCAGTTTTCCATTTTCTGTTTTAGTTCCCAGTATTTGCATCTTTAGGTGGTTATTGTTTGTGTAATAGGTAGTTTTATTGTGACTGGTTATATAGTGGTAGTTTTATTTCCCCTTATAATTATATGTGTTTATGGATGTTTAGGAATGAAAAATTAAGAAGAGAAGTGCTCGGAAAAATGTTTTTTTCCTCTAAATTTCAAGTTATTGTTGCGTTCTCTCAAAGATTCAATCCCCTTTCTACTTTCAATCGTTGGTCATAAAGGAAGAAAAACATCTTGATGCTCTAGCCTTCTATCTGATTTTGCACTTTTCAAGCTCAAAACTAGATCATAAAATGGGGATCATAACAAAGACACTTTTTGTTGTTATCTTTGTTTATCCTTTTTGTTTGCTGCTCATATGGTGACTTTATCAAAGAATTGAAACCCAATATATGGTAGCTGTATTTCAAAAGACATATGGTAGCTGCAAAGGTAGTTGCTGTCTTTTTTTTCCCCTTCAATAGGACGGAGTTAATTGGAAATCATTGAAAAGCGACCTTTTTTCTCCGCCCTTCTCTTGCTGATGATGACCTGACTCTCTCTGTGTTTCTTTTTTATATTTTTTCCAGGGTCTGATAGTTTCTTCTGGGTGCAGGTTCGGAGGCTGAAAGAGTTTGGTGTTACCAAGGGTGAATTGACTCGCTACATGGATGCCCTTTTGAAAGATAGCGAACATCTTGCAGCAATGATTGATAATGTATCATCGGTTGATAACTTGGATTTTATTATGGAGAGTGATGCATTGGGCCATACAGTTATGGACCAAAGACAGGGACACGAGAGTTTGGTTGCTGTTGCTGGAACAGTTGCACTTGAAGAAGTAACTTATGTTCCCAAAAATTCTCTTTCCCAACTTTCCTGTTTCTTGAACCAGTGTTATGTAGCTCTGTTTTTTAGTGGTCACTTGTTTACTTTGACATCTGTGTTCATGAACTTTCATAAAAATATGTGCGTACACAACCTTGTATATTTGCATCAAAAACTAATTATCCGTAATATTTGGAATTTTTTTCTTTTTTTAATTATGCAAAGTATATGCTATAATTGGCTAAAAGTGGCTTAGCTGGGGTGAATTCGGTGGGAGAGGATCTGAACTACCTAGTAAGGTCTATCAGATGTACCAGGTTAGATCTCGCCCATGACCTATCTTGGAGTACCTTTAGGGGGGCAATCCTAATAGCCAGGAATTTTGGGAGAAGGTTGATAGGAAACTGGCTAAGTGCCTAGAGAGTTTAGAAAGGGGGGCTTTTCTCACTCGGGGGAGAGTCACCTCGATCCAGTTTCGCCTCTCCAGTGTGCCATTTTATTTTTTTGTCCCATTTTTTAGAATTCTGATTGGAGTGGCTGGGAGATTAGAGAGTCATATGAGGAATTTTCTTTGGACCGGGGTTGGGGAGGACAAGAGGGACCACTAGGTAAATTGGGATACATGTTGCTTACCTAGATGTTCAGGTGGATTAGATTTAGGAAATCTCATATCCAAGAACATATCATTATTGGCTAAGTGGTTAATTAAAAAAAAAAAAAAAAATTATTGACCAAGTGACTGTGGCGCTTTCCTTAGGAACCAAACTCCCTATGGCATAAGGAGATCATAAGCATCTATGGGAGCGGGAGTAATGGATGGGATGCCATTACTTATACAACCACCTTTCATCGAAGTCCTCAGAAGCCATTTCCCAAGCTTACACATCCTTTGGCTCCTTCACTCGTATCTGTCTGGGAGATGGCTGCAGAGCCAAATTCTGTGAAGATACTCAGGTGGGGAATCAGCCGTTAGCCACACAGTTCCCACACTTATTCAATATGGCCCTTAGACATGATACTCCTGTCTCAGAGTTCAACTTTGACAATTAAGTATTAATTGGAACTCCCACTTCAGCCATAACCTTTCTGATAGGGAGGATTCTGACATGGTAAACTTTCTGAATCTTTTGAAGTGAAACGCCCATTTAGACTAAGGGGTATGGACCTTGGAACCTTTAGGAACATTTACTTGCAAATCCTCTCTTGAGCATCTCATTTTCAAACCTAATGAAAACCCAATATTGAAGGCCAACAAGTTCTGGAAATCTCTTGTTCCTCCCGAAGTCAAGGTGTTCACTTGGACTGCCATTTTTCGGAGGCTAAATACCAATGAGATACTTCAAGCCCGCGGAGCTAATCGTGCCTTGTCTCTAGATACATGTGTGATGTGTTTTGCAGGAGGAGAGACGCACTAACATCTGTTCTTGTACTGCAATACATCTTGGAGGTTCTGGACAAATTTGGTGAAGGCTTTTGGTTTAAGTTGGGTAATCCTCAGGTGTTCATGTTCCTAAACTGTTTTTACAATGGGGAGGGACTGCAAACACGGGCTAAGGCCCTCTTGTAAGGAGCGCTCTTTGCTGGCCTTTGGGGCATTTGGCTCGCAAGGAATTCTCGGTCTTTAATTCCAGATGACCCTTTCCACCACCTTTTTTGGCTACATTGTGGATTAAGGCCCATGGTCATTTCCTACTATTAGCATCTCTGATCTATATCATAATTGGGAAGTTTTATTTCTAGGATCTAGTTTTTTGTATTGTTTGCTTTCTTTTACTTTCTAGGTCGCGGAGGATGTCCTCCTTGGTTGTATTCTTCTTTCCCTTCCATTCAATAATATTTCTTCTTCTATCAAAAAACTAATTATATGCTATCAGTTCAATATATTAACATATGTTATCTGAAATATGTTTGTTGAAGTTTTTCTTATGTTCAATACTTTTTGCCTACTTTTTTCTTTCAAGCACTTCATCATATAAAATTATTCTATGTGCAGGTCAATTCAATTGGTGCTAAGGTGTTAGAATTTGTCTCAGATTTTGGGAAACCCACTGCGCCTCTTCCTGCCGCAATTGTTGCATGTGTACCAAAAAAAGTACATGTTGATGGAATTGGTGAAACTGAATTCAACATAGCCCCCGAGGAAATTACCATGGCTATGAAATCAGGATTGCAGGAACCCATTGAGGCAGAACCAGAGGTCTAGCTCTTTTGGAAGTTCAGTTTAATTTAATTGTCTAATATATCTTTGTAAATCATTTATTGAGTATAGATTTTTTTTTCATTTGTCTTTTCCTTTTGTTTTGTAGCTTGAGGTGCCAAAAGAGTTAATTTCTCCCTCACAATTGCACGAGTTAAGGTTGCAGCGTAGCCCATCTTTTGTTCCTGTAGTTCCGGAATTAGATGTCACAAAACTGCATGATAAGGAAACTGGGATTGTCCAGTGTCGCCTTTCTAATGGAATACCTGTAAATTATAAGGTACACTTTATAGATTTTGCTCGTTGATTCTGTTACTGGATTTGGGTTATTTTGTGTATGAGTACACTTTCTGAGACGGTCCCAGTTTTGCCTTTCTGATGGAATACCTGCAAATATAAGTTATGCTTTATGGATTTTGCTCTTTGATCCTGTTACTGGATTTGGGTTATTTTATGTGTCAATGTACATGTTCAGAAGTTTCTAAGAGGAAGAATTAACGTTTGTTGTCAGTAGTTTAATCTACTTGTAAATACATCATAAATGGGTTGTGTCCTGTTGACACTCTTGCATCAATACGATTTCACACTTTTATTTCAAAAAAGAAAAAAAAAGAAAGACTCATAATGAGCCTATTGTTTAATGTTAAGGTTTTTCTGCTTTTGTTTTCCTCCTATAAGCATGTAGATGTTAGAGTTCTCGTTTTGCATCATTCTGAAATATGTAAGATGGTTAGACTTGTGCACTCTTTTGTTTTATTTTTCATGGATGTGTCTGCAACAGAAAGGTTTTCATTTTTATCATTATGAAGATTAGTGGAGAGTTTATTTATGTTAAAATCCAAGAAAGTGCAAGTGGACACAGAAACAACTGATGTGTGATATTTTCAAGGTTTTGACTAGGGATATTTTTATTTGGGGTTCCAATTCTTTCAAAATTTTAAGTTAATAGAGAAAGTCACAACTTTTGTCTTGTTGTTACTGTAAATCTATAAGAGAACAAGTTAGAGTGGTATCCTATCTGATTTTTTTTTTTTTGAGATGAGAGTGGTATACTATCTGATTTTTTTTTTTTTGAGATAAGAGTGGTGTACTATCTGATGCTTTATTGTTGACCATTATCATTACATGAGGTGTGAGTTCTAACTAAATTTGCACTTGGAATGGTCATTGCTAACTTGGTCAGTTTCATTTCAATCGTTAAGATTGACAGTGTCTTTTTTCTGCTTCATGCCCATTACCAGAGGTGAATAGTCTGGACCTCAAACCCAAACCCTCTTGCAGAGAGGTTGAAATACTAACTAACTAACCAAGGGGCAGTTTGTGTTTTGAGATTGATAGTTTGATAATATTAGTAGCTTCATATTTAGTAGGAATGTTTGGTTCCAACCTCCTATTTTTCTCACCTTAGTAGGGATGTGTTTGATGATGTTTAATTATGCCTTCACCATTCTTACCCTGGATTTTCTGCAGGTCAGTAAGAACGAAGCCCGGGGAGGTGTTATGCGGCTTATAGTTGGTGGTGGACGAGCAGCAGAAAATTCAGACTCAGGAGGAGCTGTTGTCGTTGGTGTTCGAACTCTTAGTGAAGGTGGTCGTGTTGGAAACTTTTCAAGAGAGCAGGTAGGTTTTCTTTATTTTTATTTTTATTTTTTTAATTGTGGATGCCCCAACACAATATTTGAAGAAAATGTTTTGTTTCGTCAGAAGTTCCGAAAACAAAAGAAAGAGAAATCTTTTTATAGGTTTCTATTGACAGAAAATTTCTTTCCTATGTTGACTTACTAAGAATGATTCTTACTGCGGTCTGATTCCTGAATCGGGTAAGGTGGTAGTCAGTTAGCAGTTTAGCATTATTGTGAGGCTGGATTAACAATAATCTCTGAAATAGTTTGGCTAATAGATTTATAGGATGAGATACAGGATACATGACTAACATACCCCAGTTCTCAATTAAAGAAAACACTAACCGTGCAGGATCAATGAGTAATCATCCTTTTTTCTCTATATATATAGTTTCTGAATCATTTTCTTTTAAATAAAAGTGTAGTGCAGTATATATAGTTTCTGAATCATAATATTTAATGCATGAGTTTAAGAAGTTTAATATGTTCTGAATCATAATATTGGATGCATGAGCACAACAAGTTTAATACAGAGTAAATCTACAAGTATTAGTCTTATCTCAAGTTTTAAGGAGAAGGGACTGCATTGCAGGCATAAGCCCTCAAACAGATGGTTTTGCAAACAGCATTAGAGAAAAAACTGCAGTGCAATTGAGGTGGCTTCTGGGGCTCAGAAGCTAACACAAATTCGAACCTCTTTCCTAGCCTTTGGACTTTTTTTTTTTTCTTCCTGAAATAACTAGCCTCGAGATTTTATCTCTTTGGTCTTTTACAAAAAAGATCTCTATACTTTTCAAATAATTTCTACATATCCTTGTATTTTGGATAGATTATACTTTTTTAAATTATTTTCCATTTACTGATTTTGAAAATATATTTTTGTATAAAATAGCTTTTTTTCTATTAGTTTTAAGGTAGTTTTTGGTTACATAAGGGCAACTTGGTCTGAGAGTGAAAATTTGCTAATGTACCAGACTAAGTTAAACCTAGTTCCTACGGGATAAATTTGCTGGATTAGAAGTGGAAGAGATTACCATAATCAGGTTTCTTAAACAAACCAAACATCAGGATAGGATTAAAAGTAGCAACTTAATGAATCTGGTCTTATTTGACCTGACTTTGCAAACTAAATTGGCTGTTGTTGATTCGTAAAATGACAGTATTTTCTTAGTAAAAGAACTGGAAGGTTAGTGCTATGGTTGTATAGTTATAAAAACTATTAGACAACTAGCAAAATATGCTTCCACCTCTTGCTATTTCCCTTTCTGTTTTATTTTGTCATCTAAGTGCGGTATAGCTTTCCAGCAAGAATGGGTTTATGAGCATAAAACC
>NW_019014656.1:690446-706354 GCF_000150535.2 Carica papaya | reverse complement strand
GGCCTTTAGGTAAGCATTGTAGGAGACTTCTCAAATGAGGAGATTGAATCTTGCATTCTTGATTACCTAGGAACAGTAAGAGCAGAAAGAGATTCTGATAAAGAGCAGGAATTGAACCCAATTATATTTCGGCCATCACCATCTGAACTGCAGTTTCAACAAGTAAGGGAAGCTGGATTTCCTGTTGCAAACTTTTGATAGCCTTCTGTGAATCCACTCTGAAGTGTGTCTGAAGAGTGGGCTTTTCTTTTTCATGTTCTTCTTTTTGCCTAGTTTTGTTAAATGTCTGAAGGTAATGTTGGGTGGTTTTAGTTTCGTGCATCAACTGGTTGTGCACTGATTTATCTGCTCCAAACAGGTATTCTTGAAGGACACCGATGAGAGAGCGTGTGCATACATTGCAGGTCCTGCACCCAATCGCTGGGGTTTTACAGTTGATGGTAGAGATCTATTTGAGTCAACTGGTGATAATTCCACAAGTGATGGTAAGTTTCTTTGTGATAGTCTATGAAAGGGATTATACCTGTTACTGTCTTTGTTACAGGTCTATGAAAGGGGACTACAAAACGGGTGCTTCCCTTGTTTAACATGTATAGATTTGCTGGGTGTTTGATTGACTTTAGGATCATAACTTGATTTTCAGTAAAGCTTTGTTTCTGCCAATATTGATCTAAATTGAAATAAGCTGCTTTCCAATGATTGGTGATTGTTTAGAAGGCATAAATAGCATTGTTCCACTTCTTTACCAAATTTTGCTTTTAGAAGTTGGTTCTTGAATCATTGTTTTGAGATTTGAACTCTAGTTGCTAGCTGCTTATGGGTCAAATGATTGGCATTCAGGTAGAATACATGAACTGACATTAATTCCACCTTTTTTTATTGGAACATTAAATTCATTTATCTAAAGAATACTGTTTCTGGATGTCGGTTGTTGAACTTTTCTCGTGAAATTGGAGTCTAGTTGGTAGCTGCAAACTTAAGTACTATCCAGTTAAGACTTATGAAGTCTAGTTGCTGGCTGCAACTCATTGGTGGGATATGGCTTTCAGATGCACAATCAAAGTCCGGTGATCTGCTGATGGAGAGAAACAGTGTTGAGAAGAATCTTCCAAGAAAACTTCGGGCTCACCCGCTTTTCTTTGGTGTTACTATGGGGCTGCTAGCTGAGATCATAAATTCTAGGTAATTCTGCCCGCTTAACTGCACTTTCCTAGCTTTTTTGGCAGGTAAATATGTTCCTTAGGTGCCCATTCCTTTATGGTTAGTTGTTTCTGCATCATTCAATGCTTTGCACCATGTGATGATTCAATCAATTTGACCAGAGAATAATAAGAACCAACTATTATCTTTTATTATAAATTTATTAGCGCCTTTATTTCATTTTATTTTTTTTCGAAATCAGAGTCTTGAAACTATACTGTTTTTCTGCTCTGACTATATATATTCTCATTTCCAGTTAGTATCTTGTATTTACAAATGTCTTAGGTCTATTTGGCCTGCAACTAAGAAATTTCCTTTATTGGCAGGCTTTTTACAACAGTCAGAGACTCTCTTGGACTAACATATGATGTGTCATTCGAATAAACTTGTTCGATAGGCTCAATTTTGGATGGTATGTCATATCTGTGACATCCACTCCAGGCAAGGTGCATCCAATCTCCACTTATCAACATTCAGTATGCCTTATAATTTCTTACTTTTTTCACCAGCTTTGTGTCTAATGAACATCCAGGTGTATAAAGCTGTTGATGCTTGCAAGAACGTTCTTAGAGGTTTGCATAGCAACAAGATCGCCCAAAGGGAGTTAGACAGGGTTAGTTTAAACAATTATCTGAATATTCTTTATGCTAGGATTGTTCAAAGTTAATTTGCCTACCTTGTGCTTGTTCTTGGAATGATCTTCCTCCCTCATGTTTTATGATCCACAGGCAAAGCGGACCCTTCTTATGAGGCACGAGGCTGAAATTAAGTCAAATGCCTATTGGCTTGGTTTGTTAGCTCACTTGCAAGCTGTTTCTGTTCCAAGGAAGGTAATTTTATTTTCCTTACAGTTTCTTCAATTTAACTTTTTACTTTCCTATGATAATTCTCTCATTAAATACATCTTTATGTCTTTTCTGATGGCTGTGGATTTTAGGATATATCATGCATTAAAGATCTCACTTCACTTTATGAAGCTGCCTCTATCGAGGACATATACCTTGCGTATGAACAGTTAAAAGTAGATGAAGATTCTTTGTATTCATGTATTGGGATTGCCGGGGCTCAGGCTGGAGAAGAAACTGCCGGTAAGGAAAAATCTTTTGGTGAAAGAGCTTTTCCAGGAAAATGCAAAGTGTTTAATGAACCATCAATAATAGTTCTTGTGGAGGACTAAATGAAACTTATCCGATGATCCACATTTACTTGGGCCCTTTGTGGCATTCAATATCCCTTCTCATCCTCCCAATGCCTTTGATTTTGTTTGTGGATTGGGGGAGAAAGGGGGTATCCTTCAGGCTGCCTTTTCCGTCATGGTATAGACCTTTTTATCCATTTTATTAAGATCCAATTTAAATTTGCAGCTGCATTGGAAGAGGAAGAACCAGAAGGTTTTCAGGGAGTTATTCCTGTGGGGCGAGGTTTATCCACAATGACACGGCCAACAACCTGAGCATTCATGCTTTCGCTATAGTGTATATTGAAGGAAAGCATTAGAAGGTATGTGTGCTTACTAGTTTCCTTTTCTTCAGTAGAAAATGAAAAGAATTTTCAAATGCTGTTAAGAGAGCACTTACAAGAGTACATGATATCTATTTACAAGACATAGTATCCACACAATCCTTAAGCTTTCCTTCGTAAGTTACAGTAATTCAGCATAGGCTAAAGGCTTGAAGCCAGTGTCCCTGATTCTGTGGAGAGGCAATCTACTCGTTAGGAGCCCATTTGTCTCCCTTCCTCTTAGTTAATTGGAAGATAGGTATTTTAGTTTAAATTAACAAGAACTAAAGGAGCATGTACCCTATCCTCAGGAAAAACAAAAGTTCTGAAGAATCAATGAGGACTTATTCCTCTTCCAAATCCCCACAATTTTGTGCCAGCCCAAATCAAGTTATTGTTTTCACAATTATCTGTTGGATGTGTTCCTTTTATTTGTACAAGAAATTTTTGTTAAACAGTATACTGGACCTGTTTTGCATCTACCGGAAAACTGAGATTGAAAGTTGTTTGGAGTTACTCATTAGGATTTTCAACCTAGATGGAGGACAAAATCCTTTCCATTGCACTTACAATCCTTATAATTTAATACCTATTTTGTAGCTCTATAGTGTTTCACTTTATGCTTCTATCTATTATCTGAAGTACCAAAAATAGATGTTAAGTCCGATAAGGTTACTAAGAAATATTTCCTTGTAGGTGGGGCAAGTTCTACTCTCTGCCAGTTTGAAAGCAAATGAGGTGCACAATTGCATGCGCGTGTTTGTGCATTGTGCATCAATAGATTTTAGGATATTTCATTGTCATAATTTTCGCCCTTTTTAATGGGTGCATGCTTAAGTTACCATAGGTGCACATCTTTATAACTCAGGACCAGGGTTTTTTTGTTTCACTTATCATAATTGAAAATTTGGTCTAGTTTTGTGATAAAAAAAACCTTGAGATATTTTTATACATTGAGAGGAGATTTTTCCAATCAAACTATTACCTGTCTCTTCTGGGATTTTCGTGCTAATTACTTGTGGAATTCTTAATGTAGGTCAGTTAACAAGATTGCATGGCCGGTTGGGGGCAAGTTCCATAGTGTTTTTGAGAAAAAGTATATGGAGTTGCTTCAATGCACACGAGACAAGACTGAAGTGTTGGCTGATGGAGTGATTTATTTGATCTTCATCACCTCTGCTTCGCTCATTATAGCCTAGAAGCTTGTTTAAATGTATTCCTAATAGTGTTGATTCTATTTCTGCTGTCACAGGCATTGGAAATTTTCTTTGGGAACTCAGAAATATAGTGAAAAAATGCAAAGTATACAGATGTTGAACTAGGGGATTTTGGCTGGATCAAGTATGTGTGTGTCATTTAGCAGCTGCCAGTTGCCTATATGTAAATTACCTATTTTCAATTAACGATTTATTTGAGGCAATCTGGTTCAACCCATCTAAAATCATGTTTCACCCGCATTCTTTTATTTCGGACAGGTCTCCAGAGGACAGGACATTTCATTTTAGTTTGGTCATTTTTCACTGAGAGGTTTTTGCGGGCTTAAATTGATCGGAGTATCCTTGTAACTTACCATAACAATTTTTTCGTGGACAAGATGTCAAAGATCATTTGACAATCACAGTAGTTTAACAAACCAGATTATTGCTGGAAGATCAAACTCAATAAAAAAGTTAGGATTTACAAGATACAATTTTTTTTTTTGGGTGGAGAAGAACAAAATATAAGCTAAAATTTTGAGTTGTATGTAAAATTTGAGGTTTACAACAGAAGAGTTTAGTGATAACATGTAGTTTGCGGAGCACTTGGCGCACTTTTAGAATATGATGAATATAAATTTGTAGAGAGTAAAAGTGTACGCTAATAACTCAAGGTACTTTCTCCATGTAATTTATATTTACTTTTTAGCTATCCTCAATTGTTTATAAAATGAAAACATTTTAAATCATCGAATAAATTTTAGTTAACAATTTAATTTACAGATCTTAAATTTTCAAAATTAAAAGAAATTATATTTTTTAAAAAAATAGTCATATTTAACAAATAGAAAATCCACAGTCAGTGTGAACAACCATGTCATAATTCAGCAACAGCTACGCCTGTCAATAGCGGAAACCCCATGCAAGGGGAAAATAGCAACCATGCATCAACGTGGAAAGACAAAATAGTCTCTGGGTCTGCACAAGCACAAGATGCTAATGAAGGTGACATAGAGATGGAGGAAACAACGCTTGCCCCATTTCCCCAGGCACTAGATGATGAGGATGACGAGGTGGAGAATGATTTGTGCCTGCCATCTGGCTAACAGCAGAAGAAAAGGTACAGCTTTGGAAGCCATGGCGAAGAACACTCGAAATGAAACTTTTGGGGAAGCGTATACGCTCTAAACATGGACGACTACATTTGATTTGCTTCAAGTGTGGTCTCTATGGGCATGGTACTGATAATTGTACTAAAAACCTTCCTGTTTTGGTACAGGTGCGATCGATGAAACGCCGGCGAATTCTGGGGTGCGACAACTGAAGGAGGCAGATCAATGCAGCCCATGGATGATGGTACAAAAGAAAAAAAAAAAAAAAAAAGAAACCCGAGAATTCAGCACCAATCTATCAAAGAAGATTCTTTCGAGGAGGATTAGGGAACTTCAAAAATGACCAAGATACGCACGCGAAGGCGTCTAATCTCACATGCATGCGCCCATTAAAGGGAACTCGCACGGACATGGTGAACAGAATATTAGGAAGCAGCAAAAAAGTAAAGTTGAGGACGCCCTTAATAACAGCGCAACAGAAAAGCAAGGAATGGAGGGAATCAAGAGATCCAGATTCTCGGCTCTTCTAATTGAAGAATGAGAGGGGAAAGTCAACCAGAAGGTAGAATCCAACCTTCCCAAACCATAGCCTATGTCAAAAAAGAAAAGGGATAATTATGGAATGGAGCTGATTTGGTAATCGAAATTGCAAGAGAATATTAAGGAAGACAGGATGAATGACAATATTGAGGAGATCGGGAAATCCCATCTGCCCTAGACGTCAACAAATTGCTCGGTAATGAAGAAGCTATCACACTGACTTATGGGATCTCGTAGGGAGTGAGAACAGAGGGGAAAAAAACGAAAGCAAACGAAGAGTAAAATGTCAAAAGTTGAAGAAAACACTGTCGGCCAAGCAACCCCACAACGGGCGAGAAAAAAATAGAAGATATGGGCTCAATCTAAAAACTAATAAAATTCTCCTGGCCCAAATTGAAGCTATGGTGAAGAAGAAACAGAGGGGCCCGACGGACTACATCAATGCTGGGCGGCTGTTGTAACATCTAACCCAGCCCATCGCTGCTGCAGGCGCTTACATTTGAAGCACGAAGGCTTCCACGGTTAGCCTAGCTCTCGTCCCTGTTGGTCATATTAATGCCGACATGCAAATGCATACACAGGTGTGATTGCTCTAACACGCACCTGGTTTTATTTTGCCTTTATTTGATGATGATGTGGTTCTTTTTCATGCAGTTATACTTATTTATTTATAATTATGCCATCGACTATTATTTCTTGGAACAATAGAGGGGCTGCTAGTAGACTTTTTCAAGTCCTTGTAAATAATACTATCAGCATACACGCTGAATATTATTTTTATTTTGGAACTCTGCATATCCGGACTCAAAGCAGATGACATTATTAACCAGCATGGGTGATTGGTGTTCTGTCCGCTCTAAAGCTATTGGCTTCTCTGGTGGAATTTTGGGTTCTTTAGATACATTCTATTGATCTCCAAGTAACCGAGTCACGTGATAGTCTTTACATTGCAAGATACATTTGGGTTCCACCATCTGCCGTGCTAGCCTACATGAAACTAAATGAAGAGTTCTTTCCTATTATTGGCTACTATTGCCATTAATATGATGGATCATTGGATCCTCCTTGGGGATTTTAATGATATTGCAACTATTGAGGATCAATGGGGAGGGGGTGGTGGGGGCGACCAACTACTTTTGTCGTGTAAAGAAATTTCACTCGCACATTGACTCATATGGACTGGTTGAGGCTTTCAGGGGCCTATATTTACTTAGATTAGGGGGCATACTAAAGTTTGTCTACATAAAACCTACTCTTAACATTAGTAATCGCATTTTATTTAATTAGACTTTTATCATTAATATTGTTTGCTGTTGCTCTGACTATAATCCTACCAAAATCTTCTTAGATAACTGAGTAGTCCATTAACAAGATAAACTAGACACTCATATATTTAGCTACCTGGGAGACTCATCTTGAGTCCAGAAATTTTATTAGTAAGACTTCAAACAACGATGAGGACACTGTGATGACTATCTCCGATTTCATGGACAAGGCCAAAAAATTAAACGACCAAACATTTTGCAACATCTTCCCAGACAAGTCTCGACTTTATTCTCATATCCTTGGGATCCAAAAGGCCTTTTACATCAGGACTGATCCCGTCTAGCCCATCTTGAGCAACAATTAAGAACCCAACTCTTTGATATCCTCGTTAGAGAAGAATTATTTTGTTCTAAGAAGCTCGCACCAGATGAATCTCCCATGGAAATTGCAACAAGACTTATTATCTCAAGACTTCTTTCGTAAAACGTAGCACTTATTGAATCACTAGTCTCAAAGATGTTGAGGAAACCTAGTTTGTGAAGCCCACACGTTCTATGGTAAACTCCATGGGGGAGGAGGTCTACCATCCCCACACTAAATCAAAGCTCTAGCCTGCCCCAAAACAATGTTGAGTGCGATTGGGAGATAAGGAAACCTGTCGAGGATGAGGAGATCATCACCGCCTTTAATTTGATAAGCATTTTCAAAACCCGATGCATAATGAGCTTTGTGTCGCTTTTTACCAGAAACACTAGGATATGATGGACCCAAGTATTAAAAGATCTATAAAATGGGTGTTAGAGGAACAACTACAGATTAACCAAGTGAATGACACCCTCTGCACCCTATCCAAGAAGCTTAATGCTGCGTCTTTCAGTGATTTTGTCCTATTAGCCTTTGCAATGCTATTTACAAAATTATTACTAAAGCGAGAAGGCAAACTATGGATAACATTATCAGCATAGAAGGCAATACAATCATGCAACACAAGAAGGGTCGTAAAGAGTTATATGGTCATTAAGACTAATCTCAAAAAAACATATGATAAGGTTCACTAGGAGTTTATTAAAGATACACTTACTCCAATGGATTTTTTTTTTCCCAGAGTGGATCAACACAATCCTGCGTTGTATCTGATCACCATCCATGCAAATCCTTATCAATACGGATACCAATTTTCCCCTTCGGAAAATTTGTTAGGGGGACCTTCTCCCTCCTTACATCTTTGTTCTTTACGTTGCGAAATTGAGCCAAATAATCCATCATGGAGTTGAGCAAAAATCTTGAAAGCCATTCGAATAAGCATAGTTGGCCCTAAACTCTCTCATCCCTTCTTTGCTGACAAATTGATCCTATTAACTGAAGCCTCCTAATGTCAACTCGTAATAATCAAAACTTGTATGAATAGATTATGCAGGGCAAAAAATATAGCAATTTCCCATAATCTGAGTAAGGCGTGCACCCTTCTCCTCACAAATGATCTCAGTAAATATCCAGGGGTCCTGATCCTACATACTACGACCATGAGAGCTACTACACAATAATTATTAAGAAAGTTCTAAGAAGGCTTGTTGGGTGATAAATCCCTCACCTGTTCATGGTGAGTAGGAGTACATGTGAATGCTCAGTCATGTCCATTCTATTGTCTAATGCTATACAATCAACCTTACTTCCCTCTCCGACTCTCAATTATGCAAACAAACTCAATAGAGATTTTATTTGGCTTTCTCGGGTGGGTCAACATAAAGTCGACCTTGTGAAGTGGCATACAACAGTCAACCAAATGAGGCTGATGGCCTTGGGACAACCACAGAGCTAAATCTTTGCCCACTACTAACTCCGGTGACTTGATGCTAATTTCTCATTAAGCATCAATATCAAAAGTCTGTTTTGAATAAATCAACAATACAGAAAAGATAAATCTGGATATTAGTACAACGTCACTTTAGATTTTTCCACCAATAACATGTCATACCTCAAAGAAAACAATCAGATGCAGCTATATTGATCATAATACATTACATTTTAAGTAACAGTGCATCCATCTACCAAATATATATATATATATATATATAATTGATGCATCACATACAACTTCCAGAGAAGCACAAAGTTAGGATCATAGTAAATACACTCAGCAACCAAAGATCAGGTACACAAACCTGAAGGGCAAAGATGGAGGAGCAGGAAAGAACTGGTTAGGTCAAAGTTAAAGATGATTCCACCTATCACAGCAGAATCCAAGCCCAAGCGTGTGACAAAGGAAAAGTGCAAATTAATGCATGTGAGAAACAAGACAACTTCCTGCCCTAACTTCTAGTCATGCCATGCAAAATCTCCTCTGCCTTCTCTTGATCTTTTTCCCCTCCGATAGTCGATCTCTGCATCAGAACATGACAAACCAAGATGGTATTTTCTATCGAGCCTGGATGAACCGACCTTTGGGAATAAGTCCTCATCATCAGTCAGATTATAATTGTCTGGTGCACTTAATCCAAAGATGCTGCCAGGTTGACTCCTTGATTTATGATCTGAATCACATTGTAAAGGATCATCATGCCTGAAGCTAAAGGAATTCAGTAACAAAAAGCACAAATACAGGCATAGAATAGTATTCTGAGATGGATAGCATGTTGTGTAAGAGAAAAATGTGCAGGGGCATCAGAGTTATGGGATCCTTTGGTTATATAGAATTGGCAAGAAAGATACAAATTCCAACTGATTCTTTAGTCCATTATGTATTTGCCAGATATTTCCCCTTTTATCCTGTTTAAATATCTTTTTGGCTAAATTCCATTGTTTGAGCTTATGCACTCGGGAGGGAATATCAGGATTCATCTTCAGAGCGCATGGAAAGGAGGGATTCTCTATGACTGAATAGGTGAAATGCCTTGGGTTCAACTCACAGGCCCAAAAGGTAGAGTATATGATTTGGCTAGGAAATGTCACAGGTTCAAATCCATCAGTGAATACCAAATAGGCGGAGATATTCACTGGGCCAAGGGCAACCTGTCACGTAAAATATTCAACAACCAGTTTACCAGAATGAGGATCTCATTCCAAATTGCTTAATTTGTTGACCTTACATGTAAGTGTTCTGCACCCATGTGTCAAAATTTCCTTTCCAAGCTAAATGAAACAGATTTCAAAACCACATGAAAATATTTTTGTAAATTGCTCACCTAAGTCTGTAGCTTAGACTACATGAAAAAATTCCAAATGCATCAAAGATTTCACATACTAAAAAGGGACTTTATGTACAGTTAATTAGTGCGAAAGAAGGTAAAAGCCATTAGGTTAACGAACTTCACCTTCATATGCTGCAGTGCACTCAGTTTGTAATTCACAGTTTTTCACTTCATTATCAAGATCTGATTCTGATTTACAGCTTTTCTGACAGAGCAAGTTTGCCTGTGTTTTCTGATTTCTCTGCCCTTCATTTTGTGATGCAGGCCCCATACTTTCTTCAAAGGTAGGTTTATCTGAGGGAAATGGGGTCATGGTAAATGAGTCATCGGTTACATCAGTAATCTCCACATATTGTGTGGTAGTGATTATTTCATCTGCACTGAATCCAAAGGAAGCTCTGTATGCTTCTAGTTCTTCCACATCTTGCTTTGGGCTTTTTGCCTGCCTGTTCTGGTACCCATTTCCATTAGAAGGATAAACATCTGAGTCTTTGGAAACACTTAATCTACCACCAGTATAAGGAAATGGAGGATCGTGATCCAGATAGAATTGAGCAAATGTAGCAGACAGAAGAAATTCGAATCCTGAGACACCACAGCGAACCAGTTGTATCGTGCCTTGACATCCTACCAGAATTACTCCTTGAACACTTTCCATCTTTTGGAGAAACCGACGGATCCCATTGTGGAGGGAACTCCCTCTCAGGAAAGGATGACGATAAGCCATCACCTGAAGTCCTGGAAATCGGAGATCTAAGACCACTAGCTGGACTACCAGGATAAAGTAAATAAGTCGTTTGAAGGTCAGTTGCAGCGACGTAATTGGTCTTATCAGTGCCTTTCAGATCCACCGAAGATGTCAAGAACCGAGCAAAAGGGACATCGGGTGAGGAGGGAGTAGTGAGGTGTGCCAACTCGGGAGGGGGAGTAAGAGGTGCAGTAGATGGCTCAGTTGTAAAGGTTGAGAAGACAGGAGGAGAGACCAGCTGTGTCTCATGGGCATATGGTCCAGTGGCAAACATTGTGGACGAAGGACCTCCAGGTGAGTTTGCAGACAAGAAGCAACTAGGTGATTGAGCTGTTGAAGGGAGTGCTGAATTGGTGAAGGATGCTGGTGAAGAAGGGGGAGCTAGAAGAGAAGGAACTAGTGCTGTAGCTTGGTTTGGCAATCCAGCTGTTTGAGCTCCATTTGGCTGGGCAGCTGATGCATTTCCTTCCGGAATACGAGATGCAGGTACAATTCGTCTTCCACCTTTCTGTGCACCAAAACAAGACAAAGCTCCCAAACATCCTCCCCACCTCTTTCGCTGCAGGTAGTATACCATTATAAACTTCAACATGTACTTATCAACAAAAAAGCTTAAGAACCAAAAAATTGTCCCCATACCAACGCAAAGAAAAAAGAAAAAAAATAAGAAAGAGATATTTTCTCTACATATCAGTGTCGGTGTGTCCATATATATCAATTTGGCACTTAAGAGTGCAGGCCATCTTTATTATTCTACAGAACACAAACGGATTCGAGGTCTAGAAAGCATTTTAAGATGGGATCAAGCAGAAAACATAAAAGAGCTTTATGTAAAGATCACGACCCTCTTCCAAAATTAAGAAAAATAATAATGTAAAGATCATGACCCAATTCCACTTTCTCAGCAAGCTACAAGCTGTTCAACCTCTTCCGTTAAACATTGATTTATTAATTCATTCCAATATTTCAGACTACCACTATATTTTTAAGGTTTGATCTTAAGACGAAATCCCTTATGTTGCAAATTACAGACACATCTATTCTATAACTAAAAGTCTAAACTTCCAGATGATAAAACGTTCCAAACAAACGCGGGCCATAACATTTCAGAAACACATGCTACTCTAGAGATCAAAAGAGTTGTAACAAAAGGCAGACTCGTGAGTTAATTGGTCGGATCTAAATTTGCAACGCTTAAGCTAGCTAAATTTTGCTGCGATTAGAGGGGAACTCGAAAGAAAGGTATGGGATATCTATGAATGAGTAATATAAGACAAAGTCAACAGAATTTTTTTTTTAAAAAAAAAAAAAACTAGATAGATGCCGAGAAAATTGTCGCTGAGAAGAGAAAGGGTCTCCATCAGATCAGTCATACTACTACCTACCACTACCACTACACAACCAAACAAAATAAAATTGTAAAATGAAAGAGAGAGAGAAAGTTTGTGTGTGGGGAGAGAGAGAGAGAGAGAGAGAGAGAGCAGAAAGGCATAAAAGGCAAGCATTAAGTAAAGAGTGCATCTTCATATTCAGAAATTTAGAAGAAAAAAGGGGGAGTGAGATCCCCCACGGATCTGAATAAGAAGATGTGGTGCACAAAAATGGCACCCAGAAAAAAAGAAGCCAGAAAAAGATCAAGTAAACTAAATTTCCAGATCTGACTGAAAACATGCAGCAGAAACCGCCCAGTTGAAGAGATGAACCAAAATTGAAGAGAGAGAGAGAGAGAGAGAGATACCCGTTCCCGTTCTTGCTGAGGGAATCTATTCTGCTCTGACCCCATTTTCAGTCTTTCTCTGAAGCTGTTGTATCTAGCGAGAGTAATTACTAGTTAAGTCAGCAGATGAGTAAGCTTTGATTTAGCTGGTGCTACCCCAGTCTTACATTTCTATTGGCTTCTTGTTAGCGGGAGAGTGTCGTCCGTGTTTACGTAGGGAATGAGAGTTAGATTTAGAGAATGAAGAAAGAATTAGATTTGGGTTTTCATATCCAGATTCACCCACTTGCATCCACAAACAGACACCATGAAGATTTGGCTCTTCCTATGGAGGACCAAAGACAGAAACAACAACAACAACAACAACAACAAAAAAGTGAAAGAGAAAAGAGAAAGGAGAAAAAAAAAAAAAGAAAAGAGAGATGGAGACTGGGACACACCAGATTATTAACTACTACCCTCCCCTCCTCCTCCCTCCTCCACCTCCCTCCTCCTCCTAGTAGGGAATATTATAATCGATGAATATATAAATATTTATGAAAAGGAATCCGGATAAAGAAAAGAGATTTATACTTATTAATCAAAGGAGAAGGAAAGACAAAACTAAAGCGAAAAGGATTGAAATGAGATAAAGGGAGGGAGAGGGGGGGGGGGGGGGGGAAAGAGTGAGAGAAACACTTTTTCTGTATTTCCCTTTTTTTTTTTCTTTTAATTTCTTTCGTGTTTTTTTGTTTTCTTTTATTTTTATTATTTTAATTTTTGGGTAACGTGCAAAGTTTTTATAGGATTTGAAGAAAGCGAGACCAGAAGTAGGATTCGCTTCGGCTTTGTTCTCTTGTTTTATAATACAATTCTCTCTTCCTTTCTTTCTTTTTTGCCTTTCATCAGGGAAGATAAATCTCAAATATTTCTAGAATTTTAATATTATTTCAAATAAAAAGTAGAGTAAATATTATTTTCTTAATATGCAAACAATTAAATGTTATATCACGCTGCCATAATACATGTTTAAAATTTATTTTGTTATAATTCTTAAATTAAAATAATTAATGACGTCACCAAAAAGAAAGAGGCAATTCAAGAATTAGATTTGGGTCCCGAGTGTGAAACCGAACTGAGGCTGGGCCCCAAAATCAATACTCCACGAACCACAATTTCTATGGTTTTTTTTTCAATTTTCTAATTTAGAAATTAAAAATCCTTCTGTTGAATTAAAACTAAAGTAAATGAAATTTTAGTATTTTTGAGAGAGTAGGGTACGAAGCAGATTAAATCATATTCATCTACTTTTAACCAAAAAGATAACATGTGATTTTGTTCATTACATCGTGAGCATTTCACATCTCCTTTGTCTTATAAATCATAATATACAACATATTTAAAACATGTCTGGTTGCAAAAGTGTGTACATATGAAACATTACATATTTCCACTATTGTTTTTTAAAATTAAAAAAAAAAAAAAACTAAGACTAACTGCAGTATTTTTATTTTGCCATAAATATATATATATATATATGTGTGTTTATGTACGTACGAATAATGTAGTACAACGTGCTCGAGTATCTACTCTTACAATATTTTGAACCCAAATTGTTGGATAAAACTCAAGCTACTGGTAATTTACCATTTCAACACTTATACATAGGATAATAATCACATATTTTTATATGAAATGAAAGTATTACAATCTTCGACACTCAAACTACTTAATATGGCATTCATCGTAACAACAAATTATAATTCAAAATCTCACAAAGTCCATAATGGTATAAACTTTGAATTATTAAGTTAGTACATGATCTGGTACTATTTACAAAGCCCCGAGCCCAACATCACTATTCCAACTTTTATAATTCGAATTTAGATTATTAGTAATGTAAACTAATATGAAATGTAAATATTTAAATAAATCTATATAATTCAATTTTTAAGTTTAATTTAATTTAAAATATTAACAATTTTATATTTTTTAACAAAATTTAAATATATTCTCAATCCATTTAAAAATTTCTATAACTCAAATGATAAAAAAGACTAATTAATTGAAAAATATTAACCAAAAAAAGCACTTCCAAGAGTCAAAATGTTCCAATGAAACTTGACAAAAAGTGATTGTTCTAGTGAAAAAAACAAGAAAATAGAATAGTTGAAGAAAGTTTTCACAAAACATTATATATTCTCAACCCAAACACTATGACTATTGCTATTTAAAAGGGCTTAAAAATAGAAAGTAGCATGCAACATTTTACTAAGCAAACATAGAAATAACCTTTTGAAACATCACATTTGCAGGGATCATCCTTCTTTTGAGACACTCATAAATTCCTTGTTCATCACAAACACAAAAACATGATTAGAACCAATCCACATCCATCTTTCTTCAAGTAGATAAATCAATCTTAGCAATTCGTAAGAGTGATTTAAACAAAATGATGAGTATTACACCTCAAACGAGAGTTGTTACACCAGACCTTGGACAACTTGCAAAGACACCTTGAATTCAATTTTGCATAGACAAAGAGAAAGGTAAAGTAATCTTTTGTCTCCACGTTTTTTTCCCCTTGATAGATGTACATACTCACAGTGTATAATACGTAAATCCACTTCGAATTATGAGCGAACTTGAACTCTATATTGATTACTAACTTGAACTCCATACTAATGGTATGAAGGATTATATTGATTGTAGTATTATGACTATTGAATTGCTCAAGTAAAATTCAAGTGGCTCTCTCGTAGGCTGCCGGCAATGCTAATCTTAGTTTTTTTACTAGCGGTATAATATACTATTTCAACTATTTTTTCTCCTTTGTTATTGAATTTTAAATTACTTTAAGACATGTTTTGCTTCTGAATGTTTTGAGATGGATTTAACGAGAAATGAAATGAACAATGAGATAATAATTTAATAGCAGGAAAAAAATAACATAAAAATAAAGAAGATAAAACATATAGAGAAAAAAAAAATTAGATACAAGAATATTCAAAATGAAATTTCACTTTTTATTTATTTTTCAAAAGTGAGGAGTGCAAAATTATGTAATTTACCCTTTCATTTTCGGGCCCCCAGAATTTTTTCTTCTTTTCACCTAGATTTTTGTTAATTTCACTCCTTTCTTCTCTAAATTGTGCTAGATTTTCCATGTAATCAAGCATTATTCTTGATCGGCCAAATTGAAAAATATGCCCTTTGTATAACTTTTTGTACCAAATTGTATCTTATTCTTATCATTTTTGATAATGTTATGTTCTCAAAGTTATATTTTGTACAACATTAATTTAGGGAAAGGGCAGTCCCATAACTACCCCGGATATGAGGCAAGTAAGAATTGTCCCACACAAGTCCTGTAACCTCCCTACTGGCCTCTTATGATTTGGTGTTTACTACGTAAGAAAGAAGATTCGATCTTAATTTTTTTACAATGCAAATAACTTAATC
>NW_019014656.1:611760-661322 GCF_000150535.2 Carica papaya | reverse complement strand
TCATTGTCCTTAGATGTACATAAATGTCGAGTAATTTGCATCATATTTAAAACAGCCAAATCACCTTTCTTTTCTGTCTTTGAGGGTTGATGGTAACAATCAACTTTTGCAATGTAGGTGGTTTAAAAATTAGATTTTGACTGTTCTAAAGCCATATAATCTGTTGCATACAT
This sequence comes from Carica papaya, assembly GCF_000150535.2. The sequence goes on along the minus strand of NW_019014656.1, from coordinate 661,149 downwards.
CTTTGATGTTCATTTGATATATTATTTTGTGGTTATATTAAATCTCTATATGTTGACCTACCATTTGGTCAATGAAGGGCTTGATAGAAAATAAATGAAATATTTTTATACTTTTTAAGAATTCAAAGGTGTGGAACCGATTCGGGAATAAGTTTAAGAATGGAGGACCATATATGCAGTTAAGCCATTATTTATTTTGTTATTATTTAATTGTCTATATGAGGGTAACATTACACTTCTGGATTTGTTACTTTCATCATGCCTTCTCATACTTGATTATGTTCCCTGTAAAGGGTGGTGAAGTCCGAAGTAGCATTTGTAACTTATGGCATAGAGGGGGTTTAGTTAATTCAATTATCCAACTAGGTTAGGAATTGCATTTCTATCATTTGGTAGTGTTTGTGATGGTAAGATTAGGATTTTATTTATTTTTCTAAATTCTTTTCAGTTTCTTATTAGAGTTTCTGTAAGTAGTTATATTAGAAACAAATTACAGTATGTAAGTACTCCTGTAATTTCTTTCAAAAGAATAAGAATGATTATAAGAATTTAAAACATCGTACTTTATGGTTTTGTCATGCAATCGTGATTGTATGATGCCATCGAATCTCACTTTAAACATTGTACTAAATGCTCATTCCTATGTCATTAATGTAGGTTGTGTGGAAAGAGAGAAATACTAGAACTTTTAATGGAATTGAAAATGATTTTAACAATATTAAGGATAGATGGATGCATAATTTTGGTTTTTTGTTCTTGGGACATGATAGTATGGATTTTGAGGATATGAGGATGGTACTAGATCAATTGACTGAGATGTAATTGTTGTAAATGAGTGGTATCCCCTTGGTACTATTGGTATAAATATATTCTCTTTTATTTCAAAGAAAAAAAATCAAATCTCACTTAGCTGTGATGCTTGACTGTTAGTGTAATGCCCAGTTGCTTTCTTTTGAAGAACCTGTTGAACCTTAAATCTCAAATTTTCTAGTGCAGTATCCCCAAGGCTGTGTTTTTCTGAAAGAATTCTTACTATGGAAAATTTGAGGAAGAGAGGAATATTTTGTTAATGGTTGCCCTCTTTGTCTTGGGATTATGAATCCCTCAACCATCTCCTATTGTGGTGGCTGGAGGCCAGAAGGTTGTGGGATTCGGCTTTACACCTTTTTAGTCTATCAAGGGGAGCGATGGACTTGGTCAGGGTTTAAAGTAAGTAAAAAGAGGAGACCTTTTAACCTCATTCCTTATCATTTTTTTGGGTCCTTAGTTGAGAAAGAAGCAATAGTATTTAAGGACATTTGCTCTCCTTTCATAGAATTAGAGGTTATTGCTTCCCATCCCTGAATATTTTGTTGACAGGATATCCTAATCCTTTTTGGGGAGAACTTGGGGAACCTTACTGATGTTTTGGTTTCTAATTTTGTAAAAATCTCTTGTACATGCTGGCACCACCTTGTTGCAATATTCTGTCCTCTCTTTATCTAAGAAAATAAATCTAGGCATGATATCCAGCTTTGGTCTCTAATTTCTAGGCGGACATATTATTCCTAATTTGTCTTCCAAAGTACATTTCCTGCAGACTTTTTCTAGGATTTTACCTAAGCACTTATTTTTGAAATTTGATTATTATTATTATTATTATTATTATTATTATCATCATCATCATCATTAGTGCCATCACCTTCAGGTTGACTTAGTCTAAAGTTAACTAATGACTCATATCTGATTGGCAGTTTAATATTTTGTTTGGATTTAGGTATTGGGAGAGGCCTACCAGGTACTAAGTAATCCAGACCAACGGCAAGCTTATGATGCATATGGAAAATCAGGAATCTCAGTGTTAGTTTCTTAGTTTTAATTTATTATTTGATAAGCAGAAAGTTCATACAATGTTTTGTACTTCGTTCTATTATGTCTGATTTTGGCAAGATGGGGGATAATTCACTTGCTGATATTTGTGTCTCTTCCTTGCAGTGATGCAATTATTGATCCTGCTGCAATTTTTGCAATGCTCTTTGGTAGCGAGCTTTTCGAGGAATACATAGGACAGCTTGCAATGGCATCGATGGCTTCGCTAGACATTTTCACTGAGGGGGAGCAGTTTGATGCTAAAAAATTGCAAGAAAAGATGAGGGTAAAATTTCTGAACATGCCTGATTCAATACATATAAATTAAATAGATGTATACATGACTTTTTTTTTATCCATGATATTTCTTTGATTGAGGTTTTGCGTGCTTTTTCTACATTGTTTTTTATTTTTTTTTTCCCGTGTATGAGGCTCTGTTTCTTAGTTGTTCCTGAACAAAGCAAGATATTAGAAAGTGTTTTCTAAGACAAGAAATACTGATTGTGCTATTCTCTTGAAACCGGTTGTATGTTGAACCAAGGTTGATGGAAAAATATTCGGGTGAAGCTTTAGTCCTATACGAAAGTAGAACCAGGTTTATGTAACGCTTGTAGGGAAGGGCCATTTATCCAGGTTGGACTCTGACTGGTCTGCCTGTGAATTCCGACAGAATTTTTGAAGTTTGTCTAGTGGAGACTTTTCTATCTGAACATGTAAATCCATAGGTATGGAGCATATAGACATGAATATATGTATATATCGAGAAGGAAACCATATAATGAAGACTTTTGTATTTGTGTCGTGCTCCCTTCTTGCCTTAATTTCAATATATATATTTATTTGAAATATAATACTATATGTTCATGCATGCACATAGATATACACGAAGAGATCAGCAGATGTGTGTGTATGTGCAGAAAGTCCAAAGTCAGAGGGGATAGAGTCATGGATCTCTATAACAAGAATATCGCAGATCCAAAAATAACAAAAAGATCAGGGCTTTTTTACAAACCAGAAATATGTCTAGGTTAAGCAGTTTAGATGGGAGAAAACAATTTGTACTGGGAAAATACAGTTGTTGCTGAAACATTATCAGGAGTATACATTATGTCAGGTCAGTATTATCTGTACCTAATTACCAATTCATACCACTTCAGGATGTTTTGGAAGTACCAACTTACTATCCATTTAACTTGCACTTGATCATTTAAACCGATAGATAACCATATGGATGGATATATGTTATAAATAACCATATCACCTCTAGATTATACAGAAACCTAATTTAAAGGCTGAGCAAAATCATATTGTTATGGTCCATATGTAAAAGAAAGCAAAAAATTTTAAAGGCTGAAAAGGACCGACAGACTGGAGAAGGAACCACATATAGCAAGTGGAAAATGGCCTATTAGTTGGAGTCATACGCGGTACTATTATCAACATAAAAGGAAGGCTGAAAATCTTTGATGTTCAGTGCTATTATCAACACCTAGAAGACTGTTTTCGCCTCTAGTACATGCTGACAAAATTTTGTGGAGTCTACTTCAGGACAAAAAATTGTACTGGCTACAAAGGGAACATATTTTGCCTCTAGATTGGGTGAAGACTTTTGGCTTGATACATATTGTTTGGACACATCCAGGACCGAGGAATTCGTTACAGTTCTTTCTATTTTATGAAACACATGGATTTTTAGATTTCATATTTTCTACAGCTGGGTTTTTTTTTTTCTTTTGGGAGCTCCTTTACTTCTGAATTCGTTTATCACATTTGATGCTTGGGGACAAGCACCTTAGAAGGAGAGTTGTAACATTATAATCAATAATATAAAAGAAAGCAGAGTCTTACAAGGCTAACAAGGACGCATGGACTGAAGAGGGATCCACATCAGCAAGCAGAAAATAGCAAACGGCAAAGAAGAGTTGCGTTGAACTCTTTTCTTGTCTTCTGTTTTGGAATTTTTTATTTTTCAGTTATTTAAATAATTGGGTAAAAATAAATCCTAAAGTCATGGTATTTAGATCCTAAGTTTTAGGAAAAAGTCAGCGTACTCTTTCCTTTTAAAAAATTTCTAGTCTCTATACTTTGGAGATCAGTGGGTTCTTTCTAAAGAGTCCCAAATCCTAGTTCCATAGATCTCATTCCATGATCAGATCCTAAGCCTAGGACCATAGAACATATCATGTTTGTGATGACTTTTACCTTATGTTCAGATTAAAAATTCTGTTAGGCGGTGATTAGAATTGTTTATTTAGTGTTTCTAAGCACCTTTAAGCATTTTTGCTCCAATCTTTGTGTTTGATAATACAAGAAATAGTGTGTTTATTAGGTTCTTGAAAATAATTTTAAAAAGGTAGAAAATAAGCGCATTATAATAACTTGTTATGTTCTTATTTTTTATATTACTATTTTTTGATGACATTAGGGCTGTTGTTGATATTCTTTTAGATATGTAATACTTTGTACATGGGCGATACCCCCTTGATGCCATTTTTTAATACATTTATTAACTTTTATCTAAAAAAAAATATTACTAATTTAGTTAATAATCCTCTTGATGTCCTTCTAGAATTAATAATATATACATAAAATAAGATAACTAGTAAAATATTTGTAATATATAAATATTTTTGTTCATTTTTTATAAAACACGACTATTTATTTTTTTGCAATCAATATTTTATCAAATGCATAACTGCTTATTTTTTAAATATAAGTTTACTTGCTTTTAGTAACTTAAAGCACCCAATTGCTTTAAACACATCTCTTTCAGCAATCCCAAGCACTCTCAGAATGACGCTAAGATGAATATAATTTGATTAATCTAAGTTGTCCAGTATTTAAGATTTAGCATCTGCCTGCATGTCATTGCAGATTTCCAATCTTTCTCGAAGAGGAATATTCATCCTTTACTATTGACTTTTCCTTCTTAGACAATATAACTGAAAAGCAATTGTTTATCTGCCTTTTCGCGACAGTTCAGTGCGATTATTATTATATATATATATATGCTTGGAAAAGACAATTGGTAATAGGGCTGCCACTTATGTGTAAAAGGTAATTATGGGACAAAAAGCATTATGCTCTAAAAGGCAGATAGACAGTTCAGTGCGATTATCTACACGGAAGTGTCCATTGACCCAAAAGTTTTGTATGTATAACCACCTATGCTTTACAGACAAAAGGGAGCCTCCAATGCCTTAAAAGATTCTTCTACTCGTTGTGCTCTTTGGCACTGCACCCAAAAAGGAAGGAAAAAAATTTACAAGATTGTTATCTTGAGCTTCTTGGAGGTATATACCCAACCATGCTGAGAATTATCTGTATATCCGCCCAACATCTAAAGAAGAATTCTCTTCTCAGAAGGCAGCGTAGAAGAAAGCGGTTTGTGGATACTGCCTTTTTGACTCATATGACCTGTTACTTGTTTATACGAAGTTTATGATATCTTTTCTTATGAAGCTGAATATTTTTCTCTTCTTTTTATGTGTTCAATCTGGCTAAGATATGAAAGTCTTTTTGACTGGTGCTTCGTGCGAACTACTTTTACCCACAGGTTGTCCAAAAAGAAAGAGAAGAAAAGCTTGCGGAAATACTGAAAAATCGACTCAACCAATATGTTCAGGGAAACAAAGAGGACTTTGTCAGGCATGCTGAGGCTGAGGTATTGAGACTGGCGAATGCAGGTAATAAATCTCTCATCTCTGTAATGAGTGCCCACATGTAGGAAAAGGTGGGGCAATCTTCTTTCTTTCTTTTTTTGTGGCTGGTGGGGAGGGGGAGTAGGTGGAGGACAAATTGTAGGGAGAAAGGGAAGAAACATTCCTTTGACAGCTTTTATGCTTTCCTGGGGTGTAAAAGTCGTTCCCTTGTTTTTGGTCTGGCCATGATGTATGAGGAAAGCTGTAAATTGTATTCCATGGTTTTCTTCTATATTATTACATTATTTATAGGGTTGAATACCAAATCAGTATTCCCCAAAAATAGAACAGAAAATATACTTTTAAAGGATTTAGGAAACTTTCCTCTATTTAGGATTCTAATATTAAATCTAAATCCTATTTTTTCTTTTAGATTTTCTCCCAATATTTCTGCACTCCCCCTCAAGTTAGACAGAGATGTTGATCATGTCAAGCTTGGAGCTCAAGTCCTCAAAGTTCTTTCTTGGCAAGGTCTTAGTTAGTATGTCCATTGTTTGTTGGTTGGATGAAATGCGTAGCACATTGATTATTACTTATTTTACCTTCTCCTTTATGAAATATCAGTCTATCTCGACATACTTAGTTTGATCCTGGTGAATCGGATTCTTTGTAATAGTCATTGCAGATAGATTGTCTCACAACATGTTTATGGGAGTAGAATTCTCAATCTATACTCCTTTTGGTACACGTGAGAGCTACATTCCTTCACATATTCCTAGTTTCATAACCCTGAATTCTGTCTCGAAGCTGCTTCGAGTTATAACTGGTTGTTTCTTGCTTTGCCAAGTTACTAAATTTCCCCACACACATTAGCAATATCCAGAAGTTAATCTTCTATCCATGACAGATCCTTCCCGATCAGGATCAGTGAATGTCTCTATATCTTTTCTTGTTGTTTTCCCAAGGAAAAATTCTCCCTGGTATCATTTATAAGTATCATAAAATTTGACTCATATCCTGTAGATGTTTTTTGGTTGGGTTATTCATGATTTAACCTACATTTGTTTGACAGCTTTTATAGTTACGGTGTAAAAGCTGTTCCTTGTTTTTGCTTTGGCCATGATGTATGAAGAAAACTGTAAATTTTATTCAATGGTTTTCTTCTATACTATTACATTATTTATAAAGTTGGATACCAAATTATTATCCCTAAAAAATATGACAGAGAATATACTTTTAAAAGGTTTAGGAAGGTTTCCTCTATTTAGGATTCTAATATCAAACCTATCCTATTCTTTCTTTAAGCTTTTCTCCTAATATTTCTGTATATTTCTTCTCCTAAATTTTCTCCTAATATTTCTGCAATATACAAACAGCTTACAAATCTGCTGCTTACACAAGGTTAATCAAGATAGATTAAAATCTGAAATTTAACAAATCAAACAAACACACCCTACACACAAATCGATACCCACTCAATACACAACTCTTCACTTGGGTCAATCTTTGAGATGCCTGAATTACTGATTCACCATTAGCAATAGCTGGTTCTTAGTTCTATGTTCTGCTAAGGAGAGAAATTTAATTTGTACAGTTCAGATGCCACTCCCAAGAGCTGAAATAAATGGCACTTTATTACGGAATTAATGATTTCTTGCCTTTTGATGTTCCAAACATTACCTTATATAGAAACTTAAAGTTGCTTATTTGGCGAAATTAGTAGCTGGGAACTTTTGAAGAATATGGAGGGAAATGCTAATTTTAACAGCAGCATCTTGTCATTTTGAACCTTCTATCTTGTTTTTATTTTATTGAATTTTGATATCTTCAACTGATACGGTTGCAGTGACAAATAATTCTTTCTGATTCACTCGATTCTTTTCTTTTTATACAGCTTATGGAGTTGATATGTTGAATACAATTGGTTATATATATGTGAGGCAGGCAACACAACAGCTTGGGAAGAAAGCAATTTATCTTGGTGTGCCATTCATTGCTGAATGGTTTAGAAACAAAGGTCATTTTATCAAATCCCAAGTAACAGCAGCGACAGGTTAGTATGTGCTGCTAGCTTCAGTGGCCAAAACTGCATTTCCTTGTTCCTTGATATTTTATGACTATCAATTTAATCCTCAAGTGCTTGGTTGCTGGATGAAGAAGTTGCACAGATAAGACACCAAGTATTAATCATTGTTGCCATGAAATTAATAAGGTGATCAACATAGAAGGACATTTCTATCGAAGTTCTTCTGCTAACATTTCTGGCAGTGTGTTGTTGTGCCCTTGGTCCATTGTTCTTTTTACACCTTCTTTCTTCTAGTTGTGCTGAGTTAGGATGTTGATGTTAATTGAATTAATCACTAATTACAAAGAGTGAGGTGCTATCGGATAGGTTCATATAAACTGCAATGGAAAGTGACACATATTTGAAGGAACATATTTCCTGAGGGAAAATCTGTGGAAGGACCATCATCTTTTTTTTTGTTTTGTTTTGTTTGTGTTCTTGCTGGTGTGCTAGGTGCCATCACTTTGATCCAGCTGCAGGAGGACATGAAAAAGCAACTCAGTGCAGAAGGAAACTATACCGAAGAAGAACTTGAAGAATATATGCAATCCCACAAGAAATTGATGATTGATTCTCTGTGGAAGCTTAATGTAGCTGACATTGAAGCTACTCTGTCCCGTGTTTGTCTGATGGTTGTTTTGCTAATCTTTGTTATTTATGGATGTTGCTTAGTTTGTGGTTGATGCGAGCCCAACTTGTTTGGTTTTAAACCCTTACTGTTTTATTTTAGGTTCTTCAAGATAACAATGCCAAAAAAGAAGAGCTCCGAGCAAGAGCAAAGGGGCTAAAGACTCTTGGTAAAATCTTCCAGGTACCTTTTGGGTGGCTTTGTCTGTTCTCTTCTGCTCAAGTTCATTCTGTTATTATATCGGTTTTTGAATTGAAACTTTGGTATGAAACAGAAGGCCAAGTCTGCCAATGGAAATGAGGGTGAGCCTTTGGCTGGTAATGTACAACAACTCAATGGTAGTGAACAAAACCATCTTGCTGGTTCTCCTACTAGATCACCAATATCTTTCAATCCTGAAGAGGCATCTTATTCAACATTTGCACCACAGGTACTTTTTCTTCCACACTGAAAAGCTTGTTACTTTTAAGAAGTAAATATGAGCCATATACAGAGACCGTAAATAAGGTGGACCTTGTTCGTTTGGTGAAAATATATTTTTCCCTTTTTTGCTTGTCTGTGGATGCGTGTTGTTTTGTTCATCAAAAAGAAGGAAAAATCTTATATAGAATATTACAATAACAATTTTTAACAATATTGCGAAGTTTGTAAATGACCAAAGTATTATTCTTCTCTCTCCTTTGGGCTTCCTCACGGGGGATCTTGGGGGTTTGGGTGGTAGAGATGAGGAGCTACTAGCGTACAGCAGATCTTGTTCATGAAGAAAAGGCTTGAAAATGCAATATACTACTCTTAACATTATCAGGTGGAATGGGGTGGGTCAAGGATAATTGAACTCTTTATGCCATTTAACTTTACTTTCTTTTTATGCATATTACTGTTTAATCATATTTTTATCCCTCTTTGGACCTATAAAAAAATCCTAGAGTCCATATGTGGAGGCCCCCCAATTTGCAGATGCCCAGTTTAACGATAATTTCCCAAGGCCAACCGCTCCTCCAGGTGCACAGAGACATCCATGAACTGGCAGGGATTGAGGATGGATGAATTTGATTATCCGTGTGAAGTGCTTGTATAATACACCTATTTTGAGTGTTATCCATCTTGATGTTGCAGCTGGGGGAGGGTCTGAGTTCTCTATTTGTTTGGATGCATTTGTAATAGTTATCTAGAAAGCCAAGTCCCATTAGGCACAGTGTAATCCTATTCATGGGAGATAAAAGTATTTTGTATACATAGGGAGGAAGGGAGATTGTTGTAGAAAGTATGGTATTTCATTTATCCATAGTTGGCTTCGATTGGTTGTCTTGTTATTGGACATGGTGTATTTTAGGTCTTCTTGACTGTTTTTTTTATCCACAGGTGTATATTTTAGGTCCTATTTTTACTTGAGAGATTTCTTTAAGTCATTACTTGGGAGATGCTGTTTCATTTATGAATTGTCGACCGTCGTTTGCCATGTGGTTTATGAATGGAGGTGTGTAACGCACCATAATGATGGATAAACCTGTCCAACTGAACTTTCTATTGCTTTTCTGTCTGCGGGTGGGTCAAAATTCAAAGGGAAAAAGACATTCATATTTGTCATATTCCCATCTTAATTGTAACTTGATGTGCCGCATTGCCGAAAATAATAAATTCTTCCAACCGGCATGTAAGTATTGCAGCCATGTGATTTACATAATACAAATTGAAGCATGTATACCAAGAGTACTCTGCGTATGTAATGAATTTATGTACATGCGCGGAACATCATTCGACAACGAGAACAACCGATATTTTGTGAACAAAATGGTAAATGCAGAATTCATGTGATAGTCACTGTGTTTTAATTTTGGGATGTGATGCGAGGTGCATTGAATTGAGGGGAATGAAAAGGATGCAAGGGAAAAAAGGACCTGTTGAGGGTGGTTTGTTTTCTATTTAGAGGTGATTTTTTAATCCTACCTGAATTGAATGAAAGAAAATTGACATGTATCCATCGTTTTCTCATACTCGAATTTTAAATCTGATAGTTTTTCTTTAAAGTTCTGTAAATTTAAAGTAAAAAGATAAATTATTGAAACTAATTATATCTCCAATTAGTTTTTTATATGGAGTAACAAGTTGGTAAGCATAATTTTTTTTTTTTTTCCTCCAACTTTTTCTCTGTCTGAGATTCGGACAGGAAAAAAGCACAGCTCATTCCTTTCTCTCGCGTTACTCTCTTAGTTTTTATTTCTACAATTTAAACTTTTAAATATAATATAAGAGGTTCTGAAATTTTATATATGCGGATGTACAGCCAGGTAGGCCTGTATCGATAGAATCATGTGCGGTTGTTGTTGTTGTAAGGATTCATTTTTCGGAATGCAAAGGAATTAAAAAAAAAAAAAAAAAAACGAAAGGGCTTCGTTTGTCCATTATTTGCTTTGTTGGATCCGCAGGGTGAAAATTTCATCTCATGGGATCTGGTAAAAAAATAGAATAAAAACGGGGGGGGGACGCATATCCTTTTGGCGAAGGATGAAGCAAGCGCGTGGTGATATGATGGGTGCGAAAGATTTTTCTCATAGACCGCGTGAGGACCGGAGAAGATTAAGAAAAAAAAGAAAAATGTTTACCATTCGAAATGAGAGAGGGAAGTCTAACGGCGTAAACTGCGCCAGTAAGTGACTTCGATTCAGCAAGCATTTGGAAACGAGATCCCAGGTGATATCGTTTCTTAAATTTAACTTTTTAACTCTCTTTGGTAATATTTATAAAAAATGAAAAAAAATATTTGAATAATGTATGCTTTACTCAAAACTTTAGAAGACGGTTCTGAGCTGTACCTTAAGTTACCACTAAACTTACGCCATACAATTCGTGAAAATTTATTTTGGAAGATTTTCTTAATTTACCCTCCAGTGCAAATTTTTATATTAATATTAAATATCTTGTAATTAAAATCAGAAACATATCCTTTTTCGTCAAGTACATGATAAAATGGGTTTAATTTTGTTAACGCGGAAGAAAGTTTTAAATTTTGATATATTTAAAAAAAAAATTAATATTTTTTGGAAAAATAAAAGAAAAAGGAAAAGAAAAATAAGCGAGAAAGAAGCAATAGAGGAAGTAAGTATTATTAATAAGCGGATTTCTATATATATATATATAAAAAAAAAAGTATTAATAAGCGGATTTTGACCGAAAGAGGGTTAAAGCCTGGGAAGGAGGAGTTGGACGTAAAGAGGGTGAGACAAGCAAGGGAGAGACATTGGGGATAGAGAGAGAGAGAGAGAGAGAGAGAGAGACAGAGAGAGGAAGAGAGAGGGAGAGCGAGTATAAGCCTGATTGCCCCCACCCTGGCTTTTGGGCTGCCGCTGTACCACCACTGCGTGAAACCCCTTCGCATCTTCCTCATCCTCCTCCCCTGCTTTTCCCATACTATAATAATCATTATTATCCCTCCAATTCTCTCTCCTCCCTAAATGTACATGAATTTTATGTACAGATCTTGCCTCTGCATGCCTTAAAACAGTTTCTCCAAATTCAGTTTCTGATTGGGATTCATTTACCCTATTGGAGTCTTCAAAAATCAAATCCAACAACGTCTCGGAACTTCTTGCCTTGTTGGGGGATCTGAAAGGTGAAACTCATACATCCTATTGTTGCCTTCCTTTTTTCACGTTAGCGGAATAGCCTGCTAATTTGAAAAGAAGGAAGTGTTTAAGTGGTTGTTACGGTACTTGAAGTTATAATTGTTGTTGAAAATGGATACGGCGAGCGAGAAGAAGTCGTCGGCAGTGTCCGATGTCGGAGCGTGGGCCATGAACGTTGTCAGCTCCGTCGGCATCATTATGGCTAACAAGCAGCTTATGTCTTCTTCCGGTTACGGTTTTAGCTTTGGTTTGTACTTTATTCTCTTTCCCTGATCTTTTCCTGGAATATTCTTTTCTTTGCTTGGATTGTTTTTCTTTTTTTTTTTTTGGTCTTCAAATTTGATTTCTGTTTTGAACGAATAAGATCTAATAACAACCGATCCAATTAGAATTGGTCTTTTAACGGTATTTGCCACTTTTCAGCGACGACGCTGACTGGATTCCACTTCGGGCTGACGGCACTGGTAGGTCTGGTGTCAAATGCGACTGGTTTATCAGCATCAAAGCATGTTCCTATGTGGGAGCTTATCTGGTTCTCTCTTGTTGCAAATACCTCCATCACTGCCATGAACTTCAGCCTCATGCTCAACTCTGTCGGCTTCTATCAGGTCCTCTTCACCCTTCCTTGGACTTTTTTTGTTGTTGCTATCTTCTCTTCTGTAGTTTATTCACACTAGTTTTGTTTTCTATTTTTACCTTGAGCTGAACTGCTTAGCAGCTTTATTCCGGAGTTGTTTTCTTTGCAAATTATGTTCTTCGCCGGTCTCTTCCATGCCCGCTAAACTTCTCATTTTTCCTTTGACGTAGATTTCAAAACTGAGCATGATTCCGGTTGTTTGCGTCATGGAATGGATTCTTCACAACAAGCAATACTCCAAAGAAGTGAAACTATCTGTTCTGGTTGTGGTAATTGGTGTTGGTATTTGCACCGTGACCGATGTGAAGGTTAATGCTAAAGGTTTTGTATGTGCCTGCATAGCCGTCTTGTCTACATCTCTGCAGCAAATTGTGAGTATTTTTGTTTATTATCTCGCTGCTTTTGCATTGATTAATATGTGCTCTTCTGGTTGGATCTTGGATTTATATTTTCTTCATTCAACTTTTTGATGGATTTGTTGATTTCACGGGAAACAACTGATTTGTGTAATAAAAGCGTCAATAGCACTTGCGGGATAGAGCTTTTGAATTAAAGCATAATATGCAGTCATTATGAAAATAGATCTGAATATATTGTAAGAATTGCAACAATGATCCAGTATATGCACAGTTATTACCGCCATGTTTGTGGAGGATGGTTAATCAGTACAAGCTTCATGCTGTTTAAGAAGTAATACTAAATAAAATGCTTTTCTGATTGTATTTCTTTGTGGAACAGTCAATAGGTTCTTTGCAGAAGAAATACTCAATTGGATCTTTTGAATTGCTGAGCAAGACTGCCCCAATTCAAGCCCTCTCACTACTTGTTCTCGGTCCGTTTGTTGATTATTACCTTACTGGCAAATTTATTGCAAATTACAAGATGTCTTATGGTGTCATTGTGAGTATTTTATTGTTTATGGTGTTCAGATTCACCCAAGTTTAGGGGAACACTTTTTGCTAACTCCTTCAAATGACTTGCTTTTTGATGTGCAGTTATTCATTCTTCTATCATGCTTATTAGCTGTCTTCTGTAATATAAGTCAGTACCTCTGCATTGGGCGATTCTCGGCTGTATCCTTCCAGGTTTTAGGTCACATGAAAACTGTATGCGTTCTCACCTTAGGGTGGCTTCTCTTCGATTCTGAGCTGACTTTTAAGAACATAATGGGCATGCTTCTAGCTGTTGTTGGAATGATCATTTACAGTTGGGCTGTGGAGGCTGCAAAACAGTCAAATGCAAAAGCTTTGGCTCATTCAAAAAATAGTTTAACTGAAGAAGAAATTAGACTTCTGAAGGAAGGAGTAGAAAAGACTCCTTTGAAAGATGTCGAACTTGGTGAGACTAAAGAATAGCTAAAAAGGAGCTGTTTTCAGCTGGAGTAGGCTTTTGTATTTTTTCCTGTATAATTTTTCCCCCTTCGGTTTCAGTTCATTTTACCCAACCATCTCTCTGAAAGTTATATCGCAAGCAAGATTTATTGTTCCATCTCTGACCTCCCTCAAATTCTTTTCAGAAATCTTGTTCTGTTCCATTGAAAAGTTCGTTTCTTTACTTCAATTTTTTAATCTTATTTCTTAAATTATTCCTGTGATGTTCAGTAGAGGTCAGATGAAATTGAGATGGAACTATTAGTAAAATTCATATTTTCAGCTGAAAGCTCTCTGTAGTCAGTTTTTTTTTATGATTGGAATATGAGATTTTCTTCAGTTTTTCTCTTTATGGAGGGATTCAAGTTAGATGATTGTGATCTCTGTCGGTTGTATGCTAGAGTCGATTATGGCAATAATGGTAAGCTCAATTGGAGCATCAGGAATGGAATCTTGTTTTACTAAACCGATGACATGTTACTCGGGAATGGTGCCTTAATAAGTATGGCGAAATGAAATTTAGCGATTACTTACATTGCTATTCATTTCAAAATTACTTCATTTTTGGTACTGCAATAGAAGCGTTTTGCAGATGCCATACCGTTTTAGACTGCATTGATGAAATTGTTGGCAACAGGTTACAGAAAATCTTGGGAATTGGAAACTGCGGGTGTCCCATTTTAGTTGACTTTTCTTGTTGACTCCAGTTCATCCGGCTTGTGTTTCCGGTGATCCGCATCAGTCTGTTTGCTGTATGGACCGTGCAAAAGTTTATTGTATTTTTTCAAATTGATAATAATTCTTCATGAGTGCCGTCGGGGAACCAGTTTGGATTAAACTTTCTGATCTGTAGCATTGTCCCTCTACCTTATGATTATTTTTACAGGAAAGAAAACCAAAGTGGACGAACCAAAAGCAGAGAGTGATTCGAGTGGATCAAAACGACACTGTTTTTCTCGCCCTCCATCATCAATCAAATTCAAATTCAAATTCAAATTGCATAATAATAACAAGGAACAATAATGCATTTATTTTTGGTCCGCAGCGTAAAACAAAGATGTGGGTCGGTCCCGCGTTTATTTACATAAACTTTTCTGTTTATTCTATTTTTTCCATCCAGCAGTCTCCCCCAGACTCTTTCCTTCTCTGCTTCTTCCATTAAACCACTTCCTCGTTTCTTCCTTTCTTCTATTGAAATACATTCTCGTGCCACGTGGCATTTTGTTAACGCCGTTACGATGGTATGGGCATTCGATTTTTTTTTTTTAATTAAAAAAGAAACTATTGATAAAAAAATATATATATATAGGGGGAATATGCGACAAGATCCACAATTTGACCATAGTGTTTACATCTAGATCTGCTAATTTTGAATCATATACCCATTTGATTTGATGACCGGACAAGGTCAAATTTAGACCATATATATATATATATAAATATGTTATATTTATACAAACTTGGCAGTTAGAAAAGTAAAAAGCCTAAACTAATAAACATGTGCTGAAAATAATATGTTACGCACTCTATGAGGCAAATATTCCATTGTTGCCTATTGATAAATGAAAGCACCTCAAAATAGAAACCATATATATTGTTGACATGTATAGTGTATAATATTCATGGTATGACAATTAACAATTAATTAGGAACGCCTGAAAACTAAGTCAAAATATTTAACACATAATTTTATTGCAACACCCGACAACCAAATCAACATCTAGAAAAAGTAAAAACAATAATCTTTAATTGGAATAACTCCATCTTAATCAAAGTTTAAACCCTGTTTAATTTTTTTATACCATATCATGTTTCTTATGTTATATTATAATATATGTTGCTATATCATACATTTCACTTCTTTCATGCCAATATTGTATTTGTCTACTTAGTTGGTTTTGGGTGATCACCACTAGTCCCTTTCCTCCCTTTGTCCCCCCCATGGTTATAAACTTTTGTCTGTTTTTCAAATGAATAAATAAATTATATTGATAATAAAATAAAATATTAAAATTTAAATAATGCTCTAATATAAATTAATAAGAATAACTAAGAAAAAAAAAATGAACGTGGAACATGAATACCAAATTTTCCTTCCCATTCGTCTCATATTTTTTTGTTACATTTATTTGTCTCACAATTTCATAATTTTACCCTTTTTTTCAACTTGAAATAATAAAATAAATTTATGGATAAGGTGGATAAATTATTTTTTAAACGGAAATAAAATATTTTTTTGTTAATATAAAGTAATAATAAGCAGTAAAATTCGTAACTATTATATAAAACGTGGCGTGACTTTTTTTTTTTAAATTTTTTTTTTAATTTTTGGTGGTAAGATCACATTGCATAGTTCGTATAAAACAATTCCTCAACTCAGCAGACTTTTTGATTAAAACTAGAGGAAGCTGCAATCTGAAACCAGAGTCAGCGAAGCGGTGTTCTCTGCATTTCTCATGATTGATTATTTTGTTCTGCGGAAGGAGAAGGAAAACAAGCAGTGGTGATCTGATGGAGGATGTGGAAGATATGGATTCGCTGTTTGAGGGAATGGTGTTGTTTACGCCTTCCCAATTGACGGAACACGACGATGGCGATCATGGCCATGATCCGAGCCCAACTACTGCTTCTCAGGTTGAACGCTTATCTGATGCGGCAGTAACGGCGGCCACGACATCTCAATCGCGACAAGATCAGTACCAGGAGCCCCTGGACGAGAATCTATTCTCTGACCTCACTCTCGTGGCTCCTTCCCAAGCCCTAGCAGAACGATCCGATCCGAATCACGATTCTTCATCGCCTAGCTCGACGACGACGAAAGCAGCAACAAAACATGCAGTCTCCCGTCAAGTTTCAAGAAAGAAAAAGAGAGCTGCAGGTTTAAGGATTGGGCATGGCAGAGACTCCCCTTCTCATCACGTTAATACCGTCGATGATGACGTTGACGATGAAGACGGTGCTGCTGCTACGGCTGCTACTCCCGCAATTGATCATCAACAATGCGAAGACGCTGGATTCGGGTTGGAGGTAATCAGGGCACAAGTGTCCGAGAAGTTGAACAATGCTCGACAATTGGCCGCATCCGTGTCCGAAGCGCGGAGGGATGCTATCAGGAAGCGAAGGCAAGTTTACGAGAAGCTCAATTCAGTATCGACCGAGTACAGCGACCTCGAGAAGCAGTTGGAGGAAGCTTGTGAGGCCGAGGATTTCGAGGCTGCTGAAAGAATCAGTGAGAGCCTGGCCGCTGCTGGTAGAGAGAGGCAGGCCCTACTCACTTCACTTCGTGATGCTGAATCCTTTTGTGATGAGGTCGAAAACAAGATGCAAAAGGTTCTCCTTTCCCAGATTGCGGCAGAGGAAGAATGTGCCTCTCTACTTCACCGTTTCTCCACGGTCTGTTTTCTTTCTTTCACGGGTTATGTAATTCGTTCTCCTTTGGTTTCTGTTATCTTTACAGTATAACTTTCTGTTTTTACTTGCCACTCCATCGTGATTCCAACTTCTAAGCCATTGACCTTCTATCAGTCTCCAGGGGCTTGCTTAACCCTTTTCCATTACCAGTAGTTATGTTCCTGTAAATACGTTATGGACTAAACTCTATTTATACGCACCCGACAAGTGCCAGATTCAGGTTGTTTTATGTCTATTTCAGCGACCTTTTCAATGCGTAGATTGGCTTCAGTTAGAATCTTCTTGTACCAACAATGCAATGAATTGTTCTTTTTACTGGACGTATATATTCTACTGCTTATCCGTATTTCATATGAGTAAATATGTCTAAAGCTCTGTTGTTATTAGCTGATGGTCATGCCTCATACATGTTTTATCCTCTCTTAGGATGCTGGAAATAGTGCAAATTTGCTTCTCAAGAAAGCAGAAGCACGTTCTTCTGAAGAAATGCAAAATTGGTTTTCATCAACTGAAGCTGTGGAGGTCAAGAAGATGGAACTAGAAATTGAATCACATATTGTAGATGAAGCTCGCTCTGTATTAAATGATTCAATTGAGCATTCAGTTAAAGATGATAAGAGGGAAAAAGAATTCCTTTGCAAGAGGAAGGACGTGTTGACTAGTGAACTTCAAAAGCTACTTGCTCTGGTGAAAGAGAAGGAAAAAGACATTGAAGAGAATGACCTCAAAATCAAGGAAGTTGATGAAAGGATTGCTGATGTGATCTCTGGATTTCAGGAGGTGCACTCAAGTATAGATGCAAAGCATGGTGGCCTTCAATCAGCTCTTTCCATGATGGCCACGGAGAGTGAAGCCTTGTCACTGAGAAAAAAGGAAATTGATAAGTTCATCATTTCTGAAGAAGATAGAGCAGCAAAACTTAGAGAACTTGCTGAGATTTCTACGGAGGAAGCAAAGTCATTTGAGGAAACTGTTTTGCTGAGAAAAGATTTGATGTCATCCATCATGAAGTGCAAAGAAGACAAAGTGAGGCTCACAAAGATGGAAGATAAACTTTCTGAGGATGTCCAATTGCTCCAGCATGAGGCTTCAACTGCTAGAGCTTCCTTACAGGTTCATTTTTCATCTACTTTTGTTTCTATAAGCCGGAGAAAACGGGATACACTGTTAAAGTTTTTTCATCTTTTTTTTTGGCGGTCAATTGTATCTCTTAGTAGTTATAGGAGTTTCCCTACAGTAAGAGGAATTATATAGTAAGCCTAATTCACCTGCAGAGAAATATCATTTGGAGATCCAAGTGTTCTCTAAGGGATAAATCAATCGCTCCTGTTGGTTCAACCTCCAACTTGCACAAATTTTCTCCTTAAAATTAATAAATTCCTTATTGGTTAGGTATTCCAGATGACACTACTGGAGTGCCATAATTTTTCATACAAAGATGTATATTCTCAAATTTGTTCCCTTTGGATGTGTGCAATTCGGTTTTTTCTGTCCTTTAACATATGTATCTGAACCAGAAACATTCGGTGCATATTGTGGAGGTGTTTCTTGAATATGTCTACCATTAAGGAAAGCCATATATTACAAAGCCTGATTGAATCCACAACCACAAACACTGGCATTGATTTTAGGCATCAGAATTATTTTGTAAAGGAAACTTTACTAATAGGCCAATTGTTATTATATTAAACTGTTATTGTAGTACTGCATCCCAAACTTCACTGCTGTATAATTTTAGGCACAAGCACTTGCATTGATTTTAGGCATCAGGATTATTTTGTAAAAGAAACTTTGCTAATAGGCCAATTATTATTATATTAAACTGTTATTGTAGTTCTGCATCCCCAACTTTACTGCTGTATAATTCTATTCATTATCATTGTCCATTGATTGACAATGAAATTCATTTTGCAATTCATTTTGCAAATTTGGGAATTGCGATTGATCCGTAGGGTGGGGTCAATCACAAACAATAAACTGGCCTCAAGCTATGAGTTCAAATCAAATTTTCTAGCATGTAATGAAGGAGGATATTCTTGAGCAATTACATCTCTTGCAGTCACGGTGAATGAGGGTCCATCTTTTTTTTTTCAAGGCATCCTAAGATCTTAGACAAGGACATCTATTATCTCCTTTACTATTTATTATTGTCATAGAAGTTTTGAATAAATTATTGTTACGGGATAGAAAGATGGTTTTGTTTAGAGGACTAAAGGTGGAAGAAGTAGAGCAAACAGAGGAGATAACCCACTTATTTTTTTGCAAATGACACCTTAATGCCTTGTGAACTGGATGAAAGCGCATTACTCGATATCAGACATGTTCTATTGTGTTTCCAAGCAGTTTCTGGCCTCAATATTAACTAGCTAAGTCTGAAATGGTGAGTTTGGGAGATAGGAGTAATGCTACTAGCTTCGCAAGAGTCTAGGAATGCAAAAGGGTTGAGTTGCCAATTAAGTACTTAAGGATGCCTTTGGGGGAGATAGGAGTAATGCTACTAGCTTCGCAAGAGTCTAGGAATGCAAAAGGGTTGAGTTGCTGATTAAGTACTTAAGGATGCCTTTGGGAGCAAACTACAAAGATGTGAGGATGTGGGACCTTGTGGTGGCAAGATTTGAGAGGAGATTGGCAGGATGGAAGAAAAATTTACTGGGCGGACAACTTACTCCCTTTAAAAGCACGCTAGCTGATCTTCTATTTATTATATGTCTCTTATGACCATCTTAGTGAGTGTTACCAAGATATTGGAATCAATCCAGTATAGATCCTACGGGGCGACTCTGAGGAGAAAAGAAAATACCATTTGGTGGCTTGGGAAGAGGTCAAAAGACCATTGTATCAGGATCATTTGGGTTCGAGATCTGTTGTTAAGATGAATCAGGCTCTACAGGGCAAGCGGATATAGCGGTTCGTGAAAGAAAACGACACTCAATGGACTAGGGGGGTAGGGTGAAGTTTGGTACCATGAGTAGAGGATGGTATTCAAGAATTTTGACAAGACTTCATGGGAAAGGGGTGTGGAAAAAAATAAGTATGGGAATGGATAAAATTCAAACCTATTAGGTGGAAAGTTGGCAATGGGGTGAGAATAAGTTTTTGGATGGACTCTTAACTTGGGGAGGGCACACTCAAAGATAGGTTTCTCCATATTTTTGCAATTGCACGGCAGGAAAACATCTCTGTCCATGAGGCATTCAGAGATACTGGGGAGGAAGGGAGTGACACTGAAGTTAATGAGAAATCTCAATGAATGGGAAATGAATGAATACAAAACTCTCCTAAGTTCAATATCGTCTACATCTTTAAATGGGAGTGATGACCAACTGGTTTGGAGCGTCAACACTATAGGGAGATTTGTTGTTAAGTCTTTCTATAATTACTTGGCCGAGAATGACCCTAGAGATTAAGTTTCCCTTTTGGCAAATTTGGAAGGTTAATACTCCTCCCAGAGTTGCTTTCATTGCTTGGGAAACAGGGTGCAGATGTATCTGTACTATTGACAAGTTAATTAAGAAGGGGAAAGATGATGGTGAATGACTGTTATCTTTGCAGGAGGGCAGAGGAGAAATATTTTTTCTGGGTGTCCGCTTGTGTACAATCTTTGAATCGTGTCATATGGGTTTTTGGGGATTAGGTAGGTAATACTTGGTACATTAAGGGATGAGATTTGGGCCTGAAAGGGAATTAGTGGGGGGAAAGAAACATGTGACCTTATCCCCCTTGCTATATTTTGGGTTGTGTGGAACGAAAGAAACATGAGAGCTTTTGAGAGAGTGGATGGGGATCTTTATATGGTTAAAGATAGGTGGTTCCAAACCCTAGGTTTTTTGGTTATAGGTCATCCTGTATTTTTCATGAAAGATCTTCGGGGAATTTATTGACATTATGATATATATGCAAATATTTTTGTATACAGGTTGACCCCTTCTTGTTGCTTGTAATTAATGATATATACCATATTTTTATTTTTTTAAAAAAGAATTCAGATCAAAATAATAAAAACAGGGAGATGTAAGACATTTTCTATGTAATTTAGACTAATTGATTAGATATTGAGTTTGCATACATTTTATTTGTGCTCTAACTGTGCAAGTGTGTAATTCTAACATTCTTGACTCAGGGACAAGAAGATTAAATCATTCATGCATCTAGACCCAACTAACCTCTGTTTGGCTCAGAAGAAAAGTAAAAGTACTTAGTGGCTCAGAAGAAAAGTAAAAGTACTTAGTAAATGATTCTGGAGAATGTGATCTAATTACAAGGAAAAGACATACCTAGACTTCCAAGCTTCCTTTCGATTTACAGAAATTTCTTAGATTTTGATCATTCATAGAGACAATTACAAATCTTTTTCTAAACCCCCCATTAGAGCTTTCAGGTTTCCTTTCTTCTGGTCTCTGTTGCTGAGCTCTCTTAAAACCCAGCTCCTTTCTCCCTTTGTCCTCTCCCTCCTTTTCCCCTTCAATTGACTGGCTCTCCTCTCCTTAAACCTAGGAACTCTTCTAAACCGATTTGCTTTTCTGTGCTTGCCCTCAATATCTCCTTTGCTCCCAGCTCTCGACCTCTGTTTTCCTTGCTTGAAATCTCCCTCCAGTTTTATAGGAGAAATCAAACGCTTGCTCTGCTCGATTTCTTTTCTCCAGGTCTCGGGTCCAACTCTTTTGCTTCTGACCCCTTTCTGCTTTGAGTCAGTGCTTCCATCTTTGCCTCTTCTGCCTCTCAAGCCATACGTTTACCTTTTCCAAGTGCTTATCATACCTAAGCCTCCTTTCTCTTCTCAGATTCAATCAAGCTTCTGCCACAACAGATGCCTGTTTTTGTTTTTTCTCTTTCTGTTTTCTTTCACCTCAATGAGCACTTGCATGTTGGATCTTTCTGATACAGTTTCTCTATCTCATCCTTTTCTTCTACCTTGTGTTCTTCATTTTGCTCGTTTCCTCCTAAACAGAGAGATCTGATTGCTGATAACGAAAATTTTGTGCAAATATACATGGTGTGCATGCTTGCCTTTTGTTTCTTGCACCCTCCCCAATAACCTCTCATTTTAAAAGAGATTTGGATGAGTGATATGGTGTGGTCATGTCAGACAACTGGAGAATGGAAATTTGAACTGTAGATTGAATTGGTCCTTATTATAAAAATAAATTTGTTTCTAAAATTTCCAGGACAAAGTACCAATTTCGTTCTTGAATAATAGGCTATGTTGCAATTTAGTTCTAAAATTTTTTTCTTAGAATCCAGGCCTTCAACTTACAAAATTGTTTGAGAACGGTAATTTTTCAATGGAATCTTTTACAGAAATAGTGAAGTTCTTTCTATCTTACTTGGGTGACATAAAAAGTGGCTTAAAAATATATTACTTCTACTTAGGAGTAGGAAATTAGCAAAAATCCAAAAACTTGTCATAGCAGGCCTCTTCTTCTTTCCCAATTTTCATTATTAACATCTGCATGATTGAAATAAACAGATTAATTATTTATGATTAAGTTTATTAAGGTCAATCTTTAGTATACTTCCAAACTTCATAGGAAACAAAGAAAAGGATAAAGCAGAAAGAATATCTATTATTTCCTGTCAAAATTTTTATAGTTGTATAAGAAATCACAAAGTGAAACATTTTAATAAGTTCAAGGATAAAATTATAATGGAAAAAGTTTATGGAACCAAATTACAACATATGTTATAGCCTAGGGACTAAAAGGATAATTTTCTAAACTTTTATCAATATTTTTGCATTTTTTTAAAAATAGAAATTTGCTGAGAAAATATCTGGACATGACTGTCATAACAAGGAGCTCAGTTAACCATTTGTTATTTTAATCAATGAATCTTAAAACAAACATCTATTTGAGTGGTGGTGTTCATTTTTCATGTTAAATAATTAACTGATGGCCTTAAAGTTCATTATCTGGCAATTTTACTTGTCGAGTTAATCAACAGATTAAAGACCTCTGATTGTCCTTTTTATTAAGAAGTTAATGAAGCTGACATCTGCAAATTCACTCAAGACCCATTCCTTATAGATTTTCTTTCTGTTGCTTCCAGGAGCTATCTTCAACAAAGTCAAGCATCCAGCAGAAAGTAGCATCCTTTAAGCAGAAGATCTTTTTCATAGACAAAAGGGCTCCAGAACTGGAGATGGAAAAGAAAGTTGCTGCTGCTGCAAGAAATTTCAAGGAAGCGGCAAGAATAGCAACGGAGGCGAAGTCATTAAGTGTTGAAAAGGATAACATACAGATGGAAATGGAAAAAGCCATTTCAGAGTTAAAGAAGCTGGAGGATGATGTCAAAGAAATTGTTGACAGGTTGCAGGAGATTGAAAGATTAACTTTATCCAAGGAAAAAGAGGTTGCAATTGCCAGATTCCAGAGGTTGCTTATTGATTTCGGTGCTACTACAGCTGAAAGAGCAGCTGCTCTAGAATTGGGTGATATCGAAGAAGCTAACCTTCTACTTGTAGAGGCTGAAGCAGCTGATTCAGAAGCAAAAAAACTTCAACCAGTATACAATCTTCAGCGAGAGGAGTTTGTAAATTTACCAAAACACTTCATATCCATGGAACTTGTAGCCAATCTTGGCCGGAAGCAGTTAGCTGAATTGGCAGAATCTGTTAATCTTTCTGCAGCTTGATTACCGACCTGATTTGAGATAATTATCAGATGTCAACGTTTCAGAGAGAACCATTATCAGAATTTTCATCTACCCCATTACTGTGCCTGCCCTGGGAGTGGGAGTGTCAGTTACAAACATATCCAGATTGTAGAGATGAATTCATGTGCAATACTACAGTCTTGTGACGACAGGTTCGAGATCTGGATCGATTTTTTGCCTCCCAGGTGCTTCATGTTTTGTCAACTTGGCACTTGGCAAGACCAGCTTACATAAAATACATACAGATCCATGGAAAGGGAAAAGAAAACGAGAAGGTTTTTACTGCTCTGATGTGTCTTTACCCACAAAATGCGTTCTACTTTCTGAAACCATTTCCTTAGCAAACTGTAAGTTTTCTTCAGTGATTGCATAGTCAGATATGTTTTGGCCTTTTCTTTTTCCATCAAACTCTACATTTTTGTGTTATTTTGTAATTTTAAAATGAAACTCTTTCTTTTTTCTTTTTCTTTTTCTTTTTCTGTTAGCACATCTCCACTGATCTTTAAAAGAAGCATGTGATAGTATTCAAAGGTTCTTCTAACAGTATGATTGATGACCCAGTTTGGTTGGTCCCATGAAGCAATGGAGTTTTTTGGAACTTAGGTAAAGAGGGAATAACCCAGACCAAGGTTTTCTATATGTAGAAGAAGGATGACCTAGATCAAGGCTTTTCTTTCAGTAAGCCAATAAGTCTTGGTCTGAGTCTTACTTGTCCGATATGGAAAATCAATGATCTGGTTCTTCTGATACAAGTCCCAAGAAACTTCATGGCTTCATAGGGAACCAAGCTAATCGAGCTCTATTTGGGAGGGGAACTCACAGATTCAGCTTTACCTAAAACTATGTTATGGTCCTGATTTACGGATCTCATTATAGGATTTTACTAACAGTAAAAGTTTGTTAATAGAGAATCTAGCAATTTCTTGATTAAGAAAGTATTCAACACTTCTTCATAAATTTCTTCTTGCCTAAAATTACATAACACATTTGACCTGTTCTTTCTAATACTCGTTCACCCGCTGAACACATCACTTCTTCCCCCTAATACACCATAGTATTATCTATAACATTACTTACGTCATGAAAAAATTGCATTTGCCTCAAGTGCAAAATGAGAGAAATATTTTCAAGGGAATCTTTTAGCCTATTGTTCATCTTCTTCAGGAATTTCTAGGGTTTTTGGGTGGATAAGGTCCATCTGCATTGGGTCTACAATTTTTAGCCAAAAGAGTCTCTTTTGCATAGGCGCCTAGGATGGAAATTTTTTGTCACAGTTGAAGCACAAATGTTGAGCCTGTCTTCTCTCCAATTCTGGCACCAAAAACCGCTTCATTGTGAGCAGTTGAGACACAGAAGTGTGACTTGAACCGGGCTAGTCAGTGGATAGAAAAGGCTGTGGAAATCCAACTTCATATAACAAGGAACAAAGTTCTAATCTCAATCACCCCCTGTCAAAGGATGAGTGCAATGTCCCCTGCCCGGTTGTACACTGCCCTCTCTAGGATCATTCCTGGCGAAACGGCCAGAGAATAATTCCTCTAAATGGTTGGCCAAAAGATCAAATTTGTAGTGGTCCTGCTCGCGACCTCACGAGAAGTTTTAAGGAAGGATTCAACCATAGATTGTAGATCATTCATAACTTCTAGATCTTATACCAAATCTTTATGATCTTAATTTATGGATTTCGTTATGAGATTTTTGTGGGCTCGTTAAGAGAGACTGTAACAATCTATGATTTTTTGCTAGTTATATGAGTTTGTCAAGAGAGAATCCAATAATCTCTGAATAAGAAAGTACTCAAAACTTTTTAATAAATTTTTTCTTACCTAAAATCTGTTAAAAGAAGACATCCTGTATTTAAACAAGAGAAAAAGTAATTATCTGGAAGTGATTTCCAAAATTAAATACCCCATTGCCTTTATCTAACTGTTGCTCTCCCATGTCTATAATTAACTCATAATTTTACACATAACATGCACTGATCTATTCTCCTTAATACATTTGTCCACCTGAATTAACACACCATTTATTCTCCTTAATACACTATAATATTTACTCATAAGAAGCTCGTTGGGAGCCAAATGAGTAAATAGATTTGACTTAATTTTCAATAAAACCAAACGGCTCTTTAGGCCATAGAATGTGCTTAGTTAAAATATGCGGCCACATAATAAGCATGATGTAGAAAAACCACTGTGCTTCAGTCCAGTGGCTACTTATCTCTACCCAGTACAGTAAGGTAGGTTCACACAGCTGTATTCTAATTAGCTTTTGATAAAATTCCTATCAGAGATAAAAAAATATCACGTAGAGGAGCTATCTTATGAATGCTCGAATTGTTGAAGAGGGAAAAAGAATAGATGAAACCTGAAGCAAATAACCTGGATTAGACAACTAAATAAAATTTGAAAGTAATATTTTTCAGTTTCAGTCAAAATAAATCAAATTTCAGTTTGGAACTTGATGAGTCTAATTAATTTTTATCGCGGTCATTACTTCTTTTTTCTAAAAGTTAATTTTAGTTTAATTTGTAGATCATCAAACTGGTGATGCCAGCAAAAGAAACTTATTCAGAACATCAAACCACAGTAATTAAGCACAAACATGGAGTAAATTGCCAGAAGGTATACATTGAATCGCACCATTTTCTCTTTATTCCTAAGCTTTGTTCATTACTAAGCTTTGTTCGTTACAAAAACAATACAATATAAGCTACATTATCATTTTGCAGCAACCTTCAGGTACAGAACTAACAATAAACACGGGGACATGGTCATCTCCTTCTCGATTTTTACATGTATCAAGACGGCCTGCTTTTATTGCCAAACAACGGGAGAGAGACCCAAATAATAATTCCACTCTACTCTCTCTTCATTAAACCCTACTAATGAAGAATCAAGCTGCATGTTCTGGTTTATGTAACAAAAGGCTTATTAACCGGAGGACCTATGGTTGAAACTCCTCTGAATTTCCTCAAAGACAAAAGTAACACACATCATCTTCCCCACCAGCCAATCACGCTGAGAATAAATGCACTAATAATTACAATCCAACCCACATTCCTCAAGAACTGGACCATTTGATCTGGCCAAGAATGGATCAATTCGAACCCATAGAAGGGAGAAAATGGAAGCAAGTAAAATTGACCAGACAATGACAATTGTAGGAGTTCTGTTCTGCCGACCCAGCAGACCCTTGAGGAAAGGGTATAGGTGAACAATCACCCAAAATGCAAAGAAGAGCTTACCAAACAGAGGCCCCCATGAATCATACCCATTGTTTATCGCATTTGAGACACCAGCAACAACTCCTACCAGGTTTATTATCAACAATGTGGTGGGGGGGATAAGCAATGTAGTCCACTTAAATGCATATAGCTCTGAGAAATCTTCATCATCCCCTGCTTTTGAGGTCACGGTGAAGTTGGTATCAACACCAGCTAAAACTTTCAGAAGTCCCTGGAATACGGCAAACAGGTGTGCTGACACCCCTCCAATCACCCAAAATTGTTCATTCCTCCACCATTCATCAATTCCAACTTCACTCCATCTCATTTCCAATATACTTGTTGCAAAAATACAAATGAAGAGTGACAAAAACCACAAGCTAGCCGCATTGCTTAGCTGCAATAGAGAATATATAATTAAAGCAGTGTAGCAAGCAACATTCAATAATGAGAAGCAATTTTATATGCATTCTCCTCTGGTTATATAACAAAAACTTCAATACCTCTGGTGTGATGAACTTCCCTGTCAACAAGCACACAGCAGGGAGCGTACAATATGCCAGCAGAGGAATTGATGTCCATGGATATACAGTAGCATTTATGTAAGACAGACGCTCTAGCCACTTTAATCCCCCTCCATAACCATACCAAATTGGACAATGCCTGCTCAAGAATATTTCAATGGATCCAAGAGCCCAACGCAGAACCTGATGCAAACGATCAGAAAGATTGATGGGGGCAGACCCTTTAAATGCTGGCCTAGCAGGAATGCAATAGATGGACCGCCATCCATGGCAATGCATCTTAAAACC
Source organism: Carica papaya (assembly GCF_000150535.2). Next base: position 633,237 of record NW_019014656.1, on the reverse strand, counting down.
TGTCAAAATATCCTCTGTAACTGAGCCATAAATCCATCCGACCTGGATTGAAGAAAAAGTGAGCCATGCCAATCTCAAGTTTATGTTAATTATATTTTTCTCAAGGAAAAAAAAAAGAAAAGTTTACAGTGATCAAAAGAAGGAACCATGTAAACAAGAGCATAAAAGGACTACAGTTACCTCTTTGCCCCATTCTGTTCTGTCTTCATAGCCACAGCTGATGACATGGATGGCTTCTTTTAGAAGAGACGCAGGGCTGGCACTTCTCAGCATTCCACCATCCTCTAGCAGGGTGGATGCCACAAAAACTGGAGATTGTCCAAATTTATTTTCTAATTTCTTCTCAGACATAACAGAAAAATCTTCACTTCCAGTCCCTGCATGGAATTTCTTCCATAGTCAGATGAGAATATATCTGAGCCAGCTGGCAAGAAACCAATATTAGAACGAAAAGTAAACTTGAATCTACCTCAGAAAGTATAGAATGTTAAGAAAAATTAGTATAGAATGTGACATCAAATATTTTGAGCTGAAAGAATGCACTTAAATTTCAACACAGTGGATTCCCAAGTGTGTAATTTTTTGTTAGTATCAAGCTTTATTACTTCTCCAAGCATGCTGTCTGGGTAGAACCAAGAAGATTCATTGTCAATCTTGTTTTTGCTTCTCCAGAAACAGGATTTTTAAAAAACCCACAAAATATCTAACCAATTCGCATAATAATGGTAAAAAGCACCTTGAGTATGATGCATACCCTGAGAGTTTCCAGAACTTTAGCCATTCTGTAACTAGTGTCTATTTTGCAGGTTAAAAGTTTAGATAGAGACTAAAAAACCAAAAAGGTTACCTTCAATGCCTCCCTCAACACCTTCCATGGAGGGTATAAGTGCTAATGCTTCAATATCTCCTTTTCTTGAATTCTTTTTCTTCAGCTCATTTTTAGGTTTGTTAGTCTTCTTCTTCTTTCTCCTTCCAGAGCAACAGGATTCACAACAGCACCACTTAGGCAAGCAGTTGCACGTCCTGGTAGCTGTTTTTTTTGGTTTTGGAGCATCATAACCATAAAGTGCCTGCCTTCTGAATACACATCCAGTCCCAACATAAATAGGTCCTTGAATGCCATCCAAACCCTTCATATTAATCTGAAAAGGAGGAGCTACGAATTAGATGTTGAATGAAGATAAACTTAAGCTGTCTGAGAGTTTGGATAGATGCATGCTTACATCAAAGAATACAGTGTTTCGGTTTGCATATCGATCATTCTTGTCGATACCATCAAATCTTTGTGGGAACTGGACGTAGCACACCCTTATTCCTACGAGTGGATCCATCATGAAACACATGGCTTCTCTGAGAGCCTTACTGTTGTTAATGTAGTGATCACAATCCAAATTCAACAGATAAGGTGCATTTGTAAGTACTGCAGAGACCCTGACCTGCTTTGACAGATAGACATACAAGAATGTCAAAAAGAAAATCACACAAATCATTTTTTGCTTAACCACTTACCAGTGAATTCATTGCCCCAGCTTTTTTATGATGATTAAAACCCGGCCTCTTTTCTCGAGAGACATACACCAGGCGTGGTAATTCATTTCCATCTGTATCATGTCCTCCACTTTGCCCTAGAAAAACCTACCAGTGACTGGTGTTATATGTAACACTGGAATGGGTTATACTAAGAACTGTGGGACATACAAAATCAATATAACATACTTGAATCATCCCAGGATGATCACGAACATTATTTCCCGGCCACGCGGTGCCATCCTGCATTGTCCACCCTTCTTCCGGAACTTTTTGAGCCTTGGCAACTAAGGCATTGATTCGAACTTTAAACTCTTCATACTCTCGCTATATGTCCCATAAGTAATACATCAATGCTAAAAATCAACAAAGAATCACGAGAGAAAATCCAAATGTGGAAATGTTACTACCTTCATTTCTCTTCTTTCCCTGATAAATGATGGCAGAACCTTATCTTTGAGATAGTCAATCTTTTGAGTAAAATACCACTCTGGTGCCCGTGGCTCAATATTAAATTTTTTACAGAAAGGTACCCATTTTTTTGCAAATTCAGATGTTTCTGAAAGTGCCTCAAATGTCAGCATGGCAGCTCCATCATCAGAAACATAACATGAAACTTTGTCAACAGGATAATCTACTGCAAGAATTGATAGAACTGTATTTGCTGTCACCAATGGGGGCTCTTTTAACGGATCAACTGTACTCACAAATATATCAACTGCAGCGAGTTGAGAAGGCTGGCCCTCTTTCTCATATCTGACGAAGAGGCAATAAGCGAGGCAGTCAATAACCAAAGGTCAGAATGTGAGCTAAGTTAGCAGGAATATGAATATTATATTACTAACCTCAAGGACAACCTGTCTAGATAAGTTTCCCTCTCAATAGGGAGCCACTTAGGGAATTGATCGAGAATCCATGAAATAGCAAACCAAATCTCACAAATAACAGATACAAGCCACAGTATATAGGCATCAGTAACAGGGTGTGTGATTCGATAGTGGAAAAAGAATCCAAGGACCACAAGTCGAATTATGATGATCATGCGGTATGGGTTGAGTTGGCTTGATGGGATAGGCAGCTTTCTTGACAATGGTTGTCTTGCCTCATCCATACTGATAAACAAGCAGCAAATCATATCAGATGAACAATGAAAGGTGGAATACAGTTCACATCAAAATTGCATCATTTGCCCCATGCACACAAGTATATAAATAAGAGACGGCTATAAGATGTAGCTTTACCAGGTGGTGGAAATATAAAGAGTTTGGTCCTAAATTGCATGTGATTAGTGTTTCCATCTTAATTGCACTTTGATGAGTACAAACTCGGTCGTATTATTTGATTTTCACATGTATTTTCCTGTAGAAAATTAGACATTGCCATTTGTCCAGGAATTGCCATTTTTAGACTGTATAACTGTTGTGGGATAAACTTTATGTATATTTTCTCCTTAGTGTCACTTCTCTGGTCCCAACGCAGTAAAAGGGAATTAAGTCTTAGTTGATTGGAGGAATTTAAAGGATTTTTGGACTGTACAATTAGGGAAATGAATCTGTTTTTTTCTTCTTGACTTGTTTTTTCTACTCAATCTTTATTCTCTTTGTAAGATTTGGTTTTTAACTTGGTATTTTCTTTTATTTCCTTAGATTTTTTAGATTTTTCCCTCCAAAGGATCTTTTATATTGCTGATATAGTCAGCTTTGTTACACCATTATCTTGTTCGCCCATGTCATGAAGTTTATCCTAAAGTATGGTTAACAAATTAAAGTAGGTTAAGAATTTGGGATAACAAAGATATCCTACCCACCAAATGAGTAGTTTAGAGTTTAACTCTTTCTCTTGTAGAAGGTATAGCAAATCCTCAGGGGAAAGCTCCTTGCACATAATATAACCTAATTGCATTAAAAAAAAAATGACTTATGTGACTTATGTTTCGAATGAAAAGAGAATCTGGAAATATAGCTTCCGGAAAAGTTAGGCAGATAACCAAGAAAGGGATAAATTGTTTGCCACTGGTAAACGATCAGGTAAAACTATTTTGTCAAAAATAGGACGGTCCTACTTATTTCTGAATTATGTAAAAACTGGAACGATAAAAATTAGCATTGATTATGCATAAATGGCTCTTTCAGACCAAGCAACGGCCTGGACTTCATGTCTATAATTAGAACTCTTCATTATACGAATTTATTGCACATTAATGAGGGTTCATTAAATATTTTGAGCCCTAGAAGCGTATTCACTTCAAAAAGTTGTGAGCTTTGTTTGTTAGCTTTTGTTTTGAGAGACTTCCTATTTGTATACCCCTTATTCTCTAGTCTCTTGAGTATATTACCAGATCTTAAGTGCTTTAATACATAGAATTTAGTTATAATTTTTATATTTGATAAATAATTGAATCACTTTATTTCTACTATCACTTCTCCAACAATGAATTTGTATTTTCACTTACTAAAAGAGAAATTACAAAAATACGTAACTTGAATTGGATATAGAATTAATTCGGAATTAAAATGTTATTTTCATTCAAATCTCTAACTCGTCTATTCGTATAGACGTGAAATTTGAACCAAATGCAAAATAATTGTCTTCTTAATAAAAATTGTATTTGAACTAATACCGGAAGTATTAGTGTGTCAAGTTGTTGGTGATGGTAAACAAACTTCAAAGGATACTGCCTGAAGGAGAGGCCAGAAACAGAAATTGCAGAGGAACCTTTATAAATCCATGCCACTGCTTTCCCTCGTTTATAGCATATAGTTTACTTGCCACGAACTTGTACCATTAGCTCTGTTTATTTGGGCTTGTTTGTGTATTTAGAATTAACTTTTTAAGCAAACCAATTTGACCTCTCTCTTGGCTTGCCACGTATCTTGAAATAAATGAATGTAAAGTTTTATGTTTGTTTTTATCCACTAAACTTTATATTTTTTTAAAAAAATTATTTTCTCTTTTTGGGGTGTCAAGTCTATGCTATCCTAATCTGATTGATCACTTGGGAAGAACAATATAAATAGTATCATTTTTTTTTTCTAAATGCAAGATAGAGAAATCACTAAAATTAATTTTCTAAAAGTTTACCAACTTCATAAAAGAGATGAATAGATCAAACCGAAATAGGCTTGGTTAAATAATTGAGGCAGATGATTATGCAAGAAAAATTAGGTAAAACATCCAATAAAAAGAAAAAGGAAGAAAAGTAAAAGAGAGCTTACAGAGGGAGATCAGGGCCATCACCATCATTATCCCAATCTTTGCCGCCACTTTCATTTTTCATCATATGCAACTTTTCTTGTTTCTGCTTCCAGCTCTCCATTCTCTCTTTCCAGGCAACACTTCCATAACCATAAGCAGCCAAGTCCTTGGAAGGATCCATGGATCTGGGTTGCACTGCAAAATAAGAGCGGAAGTATCAAGCTCATGTCAAGGTTTTGACCAAATCACTTGCTAATCATAGTAGCTGAGTAAATTATAACCTGGGATACCAGAATCTGAATGGGGAAAAGGATGATGGATCTTTTTGGCTCCACCACCCACGAGTGAAGAAGGAACCAAGGCATGTTGTTCGGGCGGGATATCATCAATCTGTGCCCACAAATCAACAGAAATCAATTCTTTTTCTTTATAGGGAAAATACAGTTAAGACTTCTATAAAAGAACAACAACATGAAGAGGGAAAATGGGGGAAAAAAAAGAAAGAACCGTTACCATTTGACCGTTAGTAAGAAGAGGAAGTTGAGGAATTTCGTTAGCTGCATAAGGGAGATTTGAGTCGGAGAATCGGCCATAGCCCAGGTGGGTATGAAGCACTGCATCAGCAAAAACACCATTCTGCAACTCCTGTCTAGTCCCTCCATCAAAATTGAGCTCATTCTCCAAGTCATCGATGTCGTCTTCTTCTTCATCTCCCTCGACTCTAGCACAGCCTGTTTATTCACAGCCACTCACGAATCATGATTGAGCCGACAGAGGAGTGAAAAACCAAGTAACAGAGGACATACCCTTGAGACGTTTGAATCTGGTCTTGCATTGGGGACAGACTTGATTGCCTTCTCTCCTCTCGTACTCGTAGCAAGTCCTGCAGATGGGAAAAGCACATTCGTTGCAGGCGACGAACGGCTCTCCGTCAGTCGTCAACCCCACGTCGTCCCCGCATATATGGCAAATTTGCCCGCGTAACTGCTCCGCCGGCTTTGGCTGCAGAAAACCCACCCAACCAAAAAGTTAAACACTAACTCAGAGAGAAAAATCAAAGCAACTGAGTATCAACTAGTTCCGGGTTCCTCAATTTCCGGCTAGTAAAGCATGAGGAAGTCGAAGAAAAGCTTACGACAGAGTCACCGTCTCGACGGATGACAACAAGCTCGTTCCGGTTGTGAGAGCCAGCCACCAATCCAGCACTTACCTCCATTGCCTCCCGCCAACTCACCTTTTCCTCTCAGTTACCTCTTTCACTAAAAAAATCCAAATCCAAAACTGGTTTACAGTTGTAATTCACGGAAACAGAGCAGTTTTCTCCACGGGCTAGATCTACACAAACGCGAGATCTAAGTAATCCCTTTAGCCACCAACACCTTTCTGCAAAAAAAGCAGGTGACGATAGATAGAACCAGTCACAGACCAATCAGCTGAGAAAACAAAAATGGAGACCCCACCTTCCTTCTCCTTCTCTTTTCTCTCTGGGCGTAGTGGCCCCTTGTCTCCCCCGCATGTCTCTCTCCAGCCCTTCGCTTCTTCTGCTCATCCCAGTCATCAATAAAAAAATCTAAGGACTTCCATTTTACCTCAACGAACAGTATCTTCTTGTTTGTTTGAGGTCCAATAATTGTTTCTCTTTTTTTCAAATCACAGTTGTAATATTCTCAAATCAGCATAGGAAAGATCGCCAAATATGGTAAACTGTATGGTGACAGCCGACAGGTGACTACTTTCTGTTCGGTCCCGTAGAAAGATTTTACGTTGCCACCCGTTTCTAAATTCGAAACCTGCCAAAAATGTCTAATACAAAGTTTTAAATAAACTATAATCCTTAATTGCAATTTGTGGCAAATCATATATTAAAAAAATCTTATGTACGGAAATAACATGTTATTCTTTTTTTAAAAGAAGATTAGTGTATAATTAACAATAACTTGTTTGTTCCGAGAACAAAATTAGAGGTGGTCTAATTTAATTTATAAAAACAAATAAATAATCATTTTTCAAAAAAAAAGTAAATTAATCTAATTATGTTGCAATACAGCAATAAATAATTAAATTGAAAAAGGAAGTTGTCTTAACTTAGTTTTATCGACTACAATTTTTTAAAAAATTATGTGATTGTGGATTCAATTTTTTTAAAAAAAATAATAATAATTAAATATTTAAAAATAAGCATTTCAGGAAAAAAAAAAGTAAAAATATAGTAATTGTTAGCATCTTTCTCATTCAATCAATCGGTCCTACAAATAATTAAATCATATGTCATTGTTGTCTTTACGTTTTATTTTCAATATTTTTTTATATTCGAAATTTCATTTTTTTTTTTTGTAATCAACTTGATTTTAACAAAATAATTACTTTTTTAATAACAGCTATTTAATTTTTGCAAAAAAAAAAAAAACTCAAATCAAATTGACATGTGTATTTATTATACATATATATATATGAATTAAACAGTACTATTAAGATATAAAAACAAGCCATCTTAGCTCGACTGTGAAGTGCATGATTATTAGCTATGTAATCATGAATTCGATTCGTACGTACGACCAGATGATTAAAAATCTGTGTTTTTAAAAAAATTAGTCATGCAAATAATTAAATTACATGTTATTAATTTTTCTTTTTGTGTTTCATTTTTCAATGTTTGTTATATTTAATGTTTTATTTCTTTCTCGTAATATATACTTTTTTCTAACAATAATTAGTTTGTTTTTTTACAAGAATAATAATCATCGTTTTAAATAACAACTGCTTTAATTTTAGCAACAAAAAAAAAAAGAAAAAACAAGTCAAATTGGTATATATAAGAATTAAATTTTTATTTCAAAACTGTTAACATTTTTATTTAGGTTTTAAGTATTAAATTTATTAATAATAATTAATTTAATTATATGTTAAATGTTATATTTAATGTCATGTAGTATTAAAAAAATAAATTTATTTTTACAAAAAGAAAAAAATGCGTCCTTCTCTTCCCTCTCTTCTTTCTCACCCCTTCTCTTAATCTGTCTGCTTCTCTTTCTTCCTTACTCTCTCTTCAACCTCCCACCCAAACAAAGCATTAATAATATTGGGATTTCCCTCTATCGCAGCCCCAACCACAAGCCCCGTCGGAATTCCACCAGATAATGACAAAGGAATAAGGGCCAGGCTGTGACAAGCTGGCGGTGCGGACTCCTGGGAGGCGGAGGAAAACTTTGACGGAGGGAATAACATGGAAGGATACGAAAGTGGAGAGGGGGTTAACAGATGAGGCGATGTTGAGGGAGTCGGAAGAGGCGAGGAGGGCAATGGTGCAGGAAGGATAAGCTGGGGAGGAGCAAACGAGTTATTAGGTTTAGGGAATAGAGAGGGCGGTGGGGTGAAGGGAGAAGGGAAGGCAGAGAGAAAGAGAGAGGAATATTATCTATTTTTCCTTTAATGATCTAACAGTTTATATAGCTTACTAAAATAAGTCTTATACCTAATCTGAAAATCTAAAAGCTAATCGATATTAATTATAAGTGCAATGGGAACTACTGCAAGGGTCCAACATATTATTCATTACAAGTGCAGAGCCATGCATCGAACTGAGATTTCATTCTACAAATTTACTGCCTCCATACAGAAAAGTTTTCTTTTTAACAAAAAAACAAGAGATTAACATTTTCTTGATTTACAAGGGAAGAATATGAAATTCATGGGGCATAAAGTCTTCGCTGGGCCTGTAGTATTTGTCTGGCGAATATAAGCTCAAGTTGGAGACCTGGCTAGTGTAGAGGCAAGCAAATCTCTCAACCTGCCATACCAACGTCAGAGATTAACAGTTAGCGTTTGATATCAAAATACTTTAAAAAGCTAAGAAAAAATTCTATAACTAGCTATTTTCATCTTATTTGCTAACAAACAGAAATCTCACCTGATGAGCAAACCGTGAATTCTGATAACCAGTCTTCATTAGTTGTCCCCAGACCTTGTGGAACTTCATCAAATATAAACAAAAATAAATACAACTCCTTGAGCAAGGACAAGAAGCTAATATTTAAAATAGAGGTTTACAAGCTACAAATCAGTTTCTCTACCATTTGATGACATTCCCGTTGAGCTTGTTGATGACTTAGTCGTTTTTCATCTCTTTGATCCTATCACATGGAAATCATTAAGGGAAAATAGCAAATAAATGTTGTATCCTGCACCCTGGTAGAATTATTGGAGATTTATACAGTTTCAATATTACAATCTAATGTTCTCTAACCTCCAATTCCCCGAGTGTTGCAGATATTTGCTGCTTATTGTCTTCATTAAGATCTTCAAACCTGAAGAAAGGAAGGCAATCTCTAAATTAAAAGGAAAAAGAGTCCACATAACTACACTAGTAGCAGAAACAACACATCAAAGATGATTTAGGGCTAAAGATGAAGCAGGAAGTTAAACTTGTAGAGAGCAATACAAACATCAATCTATCATAATTAATATTGCACATTCACAGCATATTAGCATCCAGAGGAAAAGTGAGGTACCAGAAACAGCAATCCAAGGCAAAATATATGAAATAAAGGTAATTGATCTGGGCTCTACCAATAGATTCTAGAAGCTCTCATAGCGTTCTGAGTACTCATCTATGCAGCAACAGAGAAAATACAATTCAAGTTTAAAAATTAAAATTACTCATCTTTACTACATTTTGACATTGCTACATGGGCACCATGTCTGCACCTATGTTATGTTGTCCAGGTGATTCTGTCCCATGACTAGGATCCTGATATTGACCATGGTTAGGACGGCCAAGAGAGGAAATCTCAATTGAAGCAATTTGGCTGTGGGCAATATCCTATATAGAGGTCCAATACACATTAGAATACCACTATTTGTTTGGCCAATTAGCTATATCCTCTGCTAAAATGAGTAATTCTAAAGGGACTACCACAATGTATATCTCTATTACTATTACAAACATGCAACTGGTATGTAAATACCATGGTGTGGATATGATCTTTTCCTTTTGAAACCTTGATGTGTCCCCCAGCGATCCATATAAAAAGAAAAAATCATCAGGAATAATTGACACAGTATAAACCCCCCAGGTTAAATAGTTACACTATCCTCTATCGCTTGGATAACCAAACACCAAAGTCAGTATTTTAAAGTCCCAACTAAACCTTTTGAACAACAGACTAAATGCAATATAACAAAATAATTCCAAGCAAAAATAGCATGAAGTGCACCAATAATTTCCCAAGATCTGTTATCTGGAAGAAAATTCTAGAGACGGAGTGGTTTAGAATGATAATATGTTTAGTTTTAGAACTTTTGAATCATCAAATACAGCATCAAGAATACACTCACTTGAGAGACCACTTCAAATGATGAATCCGATCTTCAATGTGATCACGTTCATTCCTCAATAATCGAAGTTGCTGCACAGAAAAAATAAGTTGCTATGAAAGTTCTAAAAAGAAAAAAAAAAACTAATAAATAAGGATAAAACTATCAAATATGTTCTCAACTGAAGCGTCTCACTATAGTGTAAAATTGACTTTTGAACCAATGACTGACATTTATTACTCTAATGATGCCACATGGCATTTCCTACAAAAACGATAATGAAAAGACATAGTTTGCACCTACTTTGTTCAATGCTCAAATGAATCATTTACTAATGTCTCTATTTTCCATTTGTTGTGAAATTTTACCATATTTTAAAAAAATGGAAAAAACTATGAGAGACTATTGTACATGTTTTCTTGTCATGAATTTATTCTTACCTTATTTTTTATTTATAAACATATTAGTTTATATATGTATTTAGGTATTCTTATTTTAAATATCAACTTACTTTATTGTGTATAATATTCTAAAAGTTAGAAATTTATCCAGTGATTAATATTCAATTATATACATTATTTATATTATTTATGACCATATTTAACAAAAATAAGAAACTAAAATATACAACACTAGGATTAAATGCTTGGAAGAATAGTTCTGAGCAACTGTTGCCAAATTATGTCCAGAATACTTCAAAGAAATAGTTATTTGTTTCCTGCATAAGTAATGCAGTGAATTCCTATGAGAAATAGTTTTGGCTCTTGAGCGACTGTTGTACCGAATTATGTCAAAAACACCTCAAGGATCACAAGCACCCTACGAGAAGTCACTAGATTACTGGCATGGGAAATAAAAGAACCCATTTCTTTTAAAAGGGAGGATGTAAAAAGCCTCTTATATAGTACCTAATGCCATTGAATGAAGTAGGAAATACCACATTCCTACCCTGTTTCTGTGATCCTGGTGATGACACTAGAATTCACTATATATCATTACAAGTGAACTAATTGGAAAATTCAAGAATAAACTAATTCTAAACTAGATACCACTACCCACATTTTCCAAAAATAATGGCACTTTATGCCTAGAGGAGATTATATAAAGAAGTAGATAATAGAAATTTTTGAAGCTCACCTTACGCATATCCTTCAATTCCCACAGAAGTTCAACCTCCCTTTCAAGCTCTGGAACAACAAGCATTGTCCTCCAACCTGGAGCATAAGAAAACCAAACCGCATTTATGCATCAAAAAGAATAAAAAGTGGAATTAATAACTATCATGTCTTCTTTCCTTTTCAAGAGCTTATTGTCACTAACAAGGAAAAAAGTACAATTGCAGCAGAAAATAAGGCCTACATATGTGCTGAACCCCAAAAATCTACAGCAATCCAACAATACTAACAAATGTTGAATGTTATTCTAATTTTCATCTATTTAACATCTAAGTTTTTGCTACGCCGTAACAACTTAAACATGTGGCTGGTTCTGATCTATACAGTTGCATATTGTAGCATGCAAATTCTCCTTCCTAATCTAATGCATATTGTATGCAGATAATTTATCAATAAGAGGAACTGATGAAAAATGTTATACCAAGAACTTTTTTGCTGCGCAAAATATCTCCATAGATATGATCTCCAACATAAAGAACCTAGCAAAATTGTACAATGTATTATAGAAAAGGTAGCACAGTCATAAACCAAAAGTAGAAGAAGGTGAAGCTATTAACTCACAGGTCAATATTCCATTCAAGTTATACTGAGAAAAGTTACAAGTAACTACTGTATAAGTTAATACCTTTGGAAGCTTGACAATGATTCAATTAACTATATTTCTTGAGAGAGTTTCAATTAGCATAATAAAAACAATTCATAAAAGAAGAAATCTAAATTTAGGAAAGACAAATGTCTACTATACCAAATGCTTCCCAAGTGAAGCGTTACCTGTGAACTTGACTCAATTGAAAGCAATTTATGCAGATGTCCAACATTGCCTCCCTGGAAAGAAAAAAATTAAAATTCACAATTAGTTAAATCTCCATATATTAATTTCCATTTTCACAAAATTCTGTAGGTATCCCTGTTAATGCAACATATTTTTCATACATTTAATATTTAAAATACCTGAAAGACTCGACAACCGTTGGGTTGCCCCTCTGGTAATAATCTCAGTGAAATTTCCCCAACCTTTCAATAGAGCGAATGTGCAAGTTATAAAAAAAAAAAAAAAACTATTTGGAAAGACTTTTGAACCACATATGGACATGTTAAATATCTTTTTGGTACTAACCTGAGGCATAGGAGTGCCATCATCAGTATTTTGTAGCATTCCTGACTCAAGGTCTACCTCAAAAAGATTAGCACGACTGTCATCATGGAAGAATCCTGGTTTTGCACTGTGTGGTATTCATTTCTTCAGTATCAGAAATCAAGGACAGAGTACAAAAACTAATCTAAATTATTTGCAATAAAAGATTCATCATAGCCAAATGACTTAATATTTTGAGACGGTTACTTATTCAATTTTATGTAATTGTTTTGCCTCTTGTTCTCTTTGATAATTAGGGTCAGACAAATATTTAAATCAATACTGTATTAAATGCTAGTAACTTAACAAAACCTCTCGATAATTAAGGACAGACCAATCATTTAAATCAATACCGTATTAAATGCTAGTAACGTAACAGAGCAGCAAATAATGAAAACATTGAGCGTAAACCAGAACTATTTAGTAAGCACTGTACATAGAAGAAGGAAGAGAAGAACTTTTGTTGTTCTATGTAAGAAAAGGGCATACCTGCCAGTTATGACAACATCAAAATACTGAAGCCAATCAAAATTGCATGTGTTATTGCCATCTATTGTACGAGTCCGACAGAGGAAATTCATCACAATATTTGTGTAGTCCCATAAACTGCAACAAAGAAAATCAATATTAGCCCTTTCTAGAGATGACATGCCATGCAGGAACTTCAAAGACATTTTCCGGCGTAAAAAAAACCATGTGTGACATCAGTTTTAGGAATTCATATGAACAAATACCTCTAACCAGACCTCAACGAAGAACCAAAAAGGAAAAAAACGCAGTTCATCCTTAAATTTGCAAGGATCAACCATCTAAGATACAATATCAATAAAACAGAGATCCATCCAAAGAGGAGCAACAGGCAATTCTATGCTTTTTCTAGGAAACAGGAGGCAAGAAAAAAAAAAGCAATATTACCTGTTTGTCACCAAGAATGTTGAACGACCAGAGTCTCTAAGCATTTTGAGCATGGGCACTATTGCGGTATCGTCATTAATATACCTAGTAAACAAAAGAAAATGGCAGCAATCTTCAGAAGAAGAAAGCAAAACATGCGAGCAAAGCACAGGAAAAAAATTGCATTGAATTGATTGATTATTTTCTATTGGATGAACAGCTTGTAAATACAGTAATGGAAACAGCAATTATTGTCTTTATTCAATATTACATTAATTCGCAGCTATATTGATTGCAACCTACTATACTTTCCCTCAAACTAATGTTGTTTATTAATCTTACTTTTTAGGATCCTTTGCCACCATTTTCTTTAGAGTTCCGTCCCGATGACACAAGTCAACAGCTGCTCGGACATCTTTGTACATATGAGCATAACTGAAAGAAAAAGAAGACAGAAGGATAAACAAGAATGATGATATAGTATTTTAAATTAACGAGATTTATAATATCCCAACATTGTAAAGCAGCTCATGCTCTTTTCTGTGCTATTTAAAACCAAAGACCAGGTTATCATGCACAACTTTTTTTTAACTAAAGTTTTCAAATTTAAACACTTTTAGTATTATTATTTGATTGGATAGTTGAATAACGTTAAAGTTCCAAGGCAGTATATCTAATCAGCAGATCTGCATGTACTTGCACATGTCATGGTAACTGTTGTCATAAGACTTCTAATGTCATTGAAATAACTTCATTTGCATGTGTGAGTGCGTGAGGATACAATTATTAGAAAATGCAGTCAGTTTGCTTACTCAGCACCCTCTGGAACTTTTCCTGGATTGTTGTCCTTAAAATCAACAAGCTGGGCAAATAAATAGGCCTCAGCTAGCGAAAAGAGGGTATCAATGAGAGCATAATCGGGCTCATCAAAAGAGTCTCGTATGAGAGTATTTCCATAGGTGCCGACTTTGTCTTCTTTTGACAGCTCTCTAAATCCATGGTAAGCTACCTTCACATATTTATGACGATCCATCTGCACAATGCATAACCATCAGGGAAACTTTCAATTCACATGACTATATAATGAGAAGAAAAGCTAGAAAACAAAAAGCAAGCCAAGACAGCCAAAAAATGGTCCTACATAAGACAAATGACTCTGAAACATGAATAAAGGGAAGTGACCTTTAAAATGTTGCCCCTCTTTTTATCTAGAACCAAGCCTCGTACCATATATTTCCAATCAAATGTCCATTCCAGCAACTGCAAAAAGTTAATTGTTATCCTTTTACCCACCAATCAAAAACATCCACTGCATCATTATAAACTGAAATTTTTTCTAAAAAGTCAAACAACAAATTGATGGAAAAAAATACAAAAATCAAGTAGAAAATAAAGGCATTGCTTGGAATAAATAAATAATGAAGTTTCATAATATTTGTAAATGAATTCATTAGCAAATAATCTTTGGTGTTTGATAAAAATCACGAACTTTAAAATATTAGAATTACTAAATCAGGGAAACACAAACGAGAGCGCAAAACACGTTTCAATCCAAAGTCTAAAATAATTTATAAACATAAGAAAATGTGAATGTGCAAAGAATTCCACACTATTTGTGGAATCCATGTACATTCCAAACATAGTAATTACAAAGCCTAGATATTCCTACTATTTATTGTACATTATTATGATAACATAAATGTTTCTTACACAAAGATACATGGCATAGAAAAGAAACAAACCTCTTGTGGATATCCCAGATCATATACCAATTTCCTGATTGTGCCGTCGTATGCGAGGGATTCAAATGTCTCAGGCTTGTATTGTGCCAAGGTGTAGTCCATATCAAAGCCAACAGCAACAATGTTCTTCATGTTCAATGATCTGTTGCAGAAGATCTGTTTTCCAATATTAATGTTATTCCCTCCTTCGGGAGATGACCATATACACGGTTTTTTATCACCATCGCTGCAGGCCACGTGGTGAAGCCACAAATTGTCACCAAAAATAGTTTCGCGATGCTCATCCATTGAACAACCAGCAGCACGTAACTGACTGGCACCTGATAATTTTTAATTGTTTTTCAGAAAATTTTTAATTTGTACAAAAATTTCAAAATGGCAAGACAATATACACATGAAACAAGTATAAATTTAGTGCCCAAAATTGGTGAAAAATGTTTCTGAATTCAGAGTAACAAAAGATCTTTTCCCTAGCTACAAATACAAGTCCCAATCTGGCAGGGATTCTGCACTTTTCATGGTGAGTTCATTCCACAGAAAACGACAACCAAATGATTACACTTCCATCAATTGCACAACGTACAGAACCATACAAATAGGAACATCTAACCTGGACAAGCGTACAAGCAAAGTACGCAATTAATTACAAACGGTTAGATACCGACAAGGAAAATGATCATGTTTTCTTATTCTGGAAAACAGCATGGATGATGCTGACTGAAAAACTTCAGTTTAAGCTTTCTCTTCCACCCCATTTCACAATCAATGTATTACAAGCACTTAACAGAAACTTCTTAGTTCACTGTTCATCCAATAGATTCAACAAACTTCTCAAAGAGCACCTGTTCTACTTTTATCGTTTAAAAAAGTATAACGGTAAAACAGTAATATTCTTCCCTATGAACAGAAACCCTAACATCTTACCTCAGGTGTGTGTCAAAGTAAAGAGCAAACTGTGCACCACCTTAGGTCCCGAGCATAAGAATCTTCCAAGATATCCTCCAAGAATTACCTAGAAATTGCAATTTCTGAATTAAATCAACATCCTCGTTCTCCCAAAACGACCTACTAATCAAACCAATTTAGTTCCCGACCACTTAAAAACTAACAGTTCAATCCCCAAAAGATCCACCAAAGAAACATGTCCCACAAAATTCAAGCACATCATTAGAAAAGAATTCAATTCATATAACAAGAAAAGAAAACCAAACACGGTCTAAACAATGAGAAACGTAAGAAACCTTTCATGCCTAAAAGAAATGAAACACGGAAAACATCAAGACAAATGCTGCCGGACAGAGCATGAAAACCAGCATAACCAGATAAAGATTAAGCAAGAAACAGTAGAGCAGATTCAAGATGAACATGAGAAGAAAGGTGACAACCTGTAGTAGCAGGAAAAGCTTTTGTGTGAAGTAGAGATCTCCGTAAAAAACTCGAACGGAAACGAACAAGGGAAGATAAAGGGGTGGGAGAGAAGAGAGAAAGACAAAATGAAACGGTTTCCTTGGGGATGCGCATGGTGGAATTAAATAGGCGTGTGGTGCGCGTGACGGTGGTGTTTGGGAATAGGCGTGGCAACGGAGAATCAGATGCGAGCGACGGAATCAAACGTTTCGGATTATTATTACAAGTTGCCAATGAAATCGCGAGAGCTGGAGAGGAAGCAGACATTTAATATAGGGGAAACCTGGGAATTAATCGCAACAGGTTGGGATTATTCTTATCCAGATCGGGAATAAAGTTATCCATGCAGAAGAGAAGGGGAATTGGGTTCTTTTGGCGCGTTTGGCTTCAAGTTTTCAGCCAAGAATAGGCGTTTGTGTTTTTGGCGTTTGGTTTCCGATGGAGAGAGAGAGAAAGAGAGGGAAAGATTAAAAACGCATACGAGATGGTGGTGGAAAGAGGAGAGAGCGGGGAGAGAGGGCGGTGCATGTGAGGGAGGGGGTTGAGTGATGAGGATGCCGTGCCACGTTGGCTAATAAAGCCAATGACTCGACGAGCGCTTACTTCGTATGGTTTGTATTACTGCCTTCGAATGAAATTACTTTTCTGCCCTCTTACACTCTTACTTTTCAAATTTATATTTTCATTTGTAAAATAACGCGAATTTATAGTCTCATGCGTAGATGAGTGAATTACAGAGACACCGTAATTAAATATGAAACTGATTTAAAAGTATAATATTATTTTTCAGTTTATTATCATTTACATTTAATAAATCATGTTATTAATCAATGTGTTGTGATTCTCACGTTTTCCTGCTGAATTTTAACATATTAAATATGATTGCTTAATTTATGAGTTTTTCTCTTTTTTTTTTTTACACGTAATAAATTTGATTTAATTTTTACACGTAATTTATAATTAATTAAAATAAATTATTTTTTATTTTATTTAAATTTTATTCAGTATGTGTTCACTTGTTGATAATTGTTAGGGGTATAGTATAGAATATTTATTTAATATAAAGTATATTTTTGTTATGGAAGAATATATACAGTGCGGCAGCTACAAATGCCGTATGGTTCTTATTCGATTCATTCATGAATTTCCCACCAATATAATCTGATTAATTAATTAATATAAAGTTTAAAGCATCACACTTGGAATCGATTCATTCTCCTTCATACGCCAATTTGATTGTATCCGCGATGAATAGCCGAGTAAGATATACCACGCACCAACATTTAAAATAAATAAATAAATAATAAGAAACTATATATTAATTAATATTTACACATTTATAACATCTGTTTAAATAAATACATATATTTTAAATTAGTCGGATGCTTGTCTCGTTCACATAAAAAATACGAACTACAAATATTTAAAAGTCTCATTGAATAATAAATAATATTAATTTTTAAATAGTAAAACTATTATCTGCGTTAAAATTTTTATTATATTTTTATTTGAATATAAATATCATGTAAAAATTTATATATAAAATAGTAAAAGATTACGTAATATTTTAAATATTATCAAAACAACATATTTTAAATTTTTATATTCTAATTAAGTAAAGTATAAATTTTCAATAAATTTTATAAATAAATTTATTTGATTTAAAGTAACAACAAATTATTATAGCTATCAAATGAAACCACTTTATGTCATGACACTTATTATATCCATAATATCTTAGATGTATAAATTTAAAAAATTAGATTACATTGTGATGGTAATAATTATTAAAAATAATTTCCTATTGCTATTATTAATTATTGCTATTAGTAGTGCATTTAACTATTAATGAATCGATGTGATACCTATCAAACTAGATAACATTATCTTATTGCATTATGGACATTATGTAGTTTAATACACACACACACATATATATATATATATGTAGAAAATAATATTAATGATGACTGTAGTTTTAAACAGGTTAATTTATTAGTAAAAATTTGTCAATTTTTATAACTTCGAAATTGTACAGAATTAATTTTTTTCTTACATTTTTTTAAGATTAATTAATTTTTTTTATTTAGTTTCTAATGTGTTTAATTATATATATTAAATTGAATATAAATTAAACTGACACCGTATAAAAAAATAAATAAAAGACTAAATAAGTAAACAAGTACATTTTACTTAAAAACATAATGATATTAATTATAAAATAGCATATTTTATTATAATAAAAGTATTTTTGATGTTTAGAAAATAATATTTTTAAAAATCAAGTTTATTTAATAGTTAATAATGTCAAATATTTGTTATTAGAAATCAACATAGTGTATTTTGTCAATTTAAAATTTAAATGGAGAAAATAATAAGTTAGTTGGTAGTTTGTTAAAATGAAATTTAATAAAAGTTTTGATTTTTTGGTATAATTTTGATGTATAGTTTTAGTGTCTCTTATCTTTTAAATAATTTATAATTATTTTAAAATATATCGTGTTATAATAAGAATTTTATTACGAGAGAGCAGAAGATAAACTATTAGCTAAGTGTATTAACTAATTATATGATTATTAGATTTTTTGTCGATGTAGAACTTATGATGATTAACTCAATATCGAGAAGCAAACAAGAGGAGAGGGAAGAGAACCAAAGCTTGTGAAAGTTTTACGATTGCAATAAAGTTACATTTCTTGAAAAATTATGATACCATAGGATTGATAGTGTACTAAATATGTTGAGTAGGATTAATGTTACGTTCTTACAAGTTAAAAAAGTTTAATATAATAACTGAATTTAATGAAGTTTAAATACGTATTTATTATATCAAATATATACTCTTTTATACAAAGTATACAAATTTTGAGTATTAATATTTTTTTAATATATTTTACCGAACACTAGGTTGGATTGAGAAAATTGAGCCGTAGCTATGCTGATGACTTGCCTTATCTCATCCACCTCCTCCTTCACTCTCACCGCCTTCTCCCTGTTCCCTCCAAGACCAAAACCCCATAATTCAAATCAAAAACTAAATCGCTATCAACAGAATCAACAGTCTCCTCCAGTTCAAATTCCAGTAAAGATCTCTCGCCGAGAAGCTGCTTTGCTATCGTCCCTGTCTTTTCTCTTGTCTTTCTCGCCACCTGACCCTGCAATTGCATTTTCCTTCGGATTTTGTACGCAAATTCATTAGTTTTTATAATGAAACACTGCACTTTATTGATGTCCAAACCCTAATTTCTTGACGAATACACGCAGCAGGACCAAAAGACTGGCTCAAGGAGCAAAAGAAGAAGGCCTCGAGGTTCCTATTGGCTCCTATCGATGCTTCTAGAGAGAGCCTCCGCTCCGCGTATCTCCTGCTCGGTACAATTTCTTCTGTTCCTGGGTCTCTGCGTAGCTGCTATTTATTCATTTTCCTTTTCCTTTTGGTTTTGCTAATTTGTTTATTTTTCGTGAAATAGCTAGAGAATCTGGTTATACGGATAAAGACGCCGAGGAGGTTCGAAGATATTTGAAATCTGCTGCTAGGGATTGCGTTTCGCAGGATAGAAACTCGTTAGTTGCGTTTCAAGCAAGTACCGGAGTGGAGGTTTGATCTTTTTGTTTTCTTTTGTTTTCATTGTCTTATTCTGCATCGTTTGTGTTTTCATCATTAAGTTTTTGGATCGCATTTCACTGATTGATCAGATGAACGAGTTTATAATTATATGTTCCTGATCTTCATTTAACACTATGAATTATTTTCTTCTTCTGAACGTTAACTTATTAATTTGAACTGAGGCAAGATACGAGGAGATTATCAGGAGAAGAGCGGTATATCTTCTAATTTTTGACCTTAAGTTTTTAAGTTACCAAATTTTCATTTTCGATCTGTGCAATCCGCAGGTTTGCACGTTCAAATTGATAGTGAAGAATGCATCATCTTTGCTTGATGATAGGGATCCTATAAAGTTGGAGGCTGAAGTGATACTAACTGATCTTATCAGGTACTCTCTGTGTTCTGTGGGTTGGCGGACAGTAGTCAGCAAATGATTTTGATTTATTAAGGTTGCATAACAATTAATATATGTTCGTGTACTCCTGAGAATTCAAGGTTTGTAGCTAGCATGCCATGAATACAAGGAATTAGCCCTAGTTTTATTGCAGCATATCATTCTCATATATCAATATTTGCAACTCCTTGTGAACATCAAGGCTACAAATAAATGCAGAACTTGAAAACAGATTACTTACCATTTTAGTTCATGAACTTTTTGTTATATTACAACTGGGTGCTAAAAGTATTACTATAGCAATTTGGTCCTTCATTTTACGAAATTGTTTCTATTCATTAGATTTTTATACAATTGTAAACATTTTAATAAAAAACTGGAGAATCTTTTTCTTTTTTGCTCATATTTTGTTTCAATAGGGTTTCAAAGTCAACAAATAAATATTAATCTTATAATTTAATAATAGATATGACGATAATAGATAAGGTAAAGTTTAGTTTAATACCTTCTGATTTGAGATTTTTTTATTTGAAACCTTGTGGTTTTTGTTATGACAACCTACTATTTTGTGGTTCAAACATTAGTTAAATTCACTACTTCATAATCTTATAAGAGTCATTGAGAATTAAATCATACATTCATTGGAGAGGCTCGTTAATTAGCTTCACAAAAAAGTAAACCACGAGGTAGTGACTTGGCGCAAAAAAAAAAACCACAAGGTAAATTTAAATTGAAAAATCTCAGACCATAAGGGTCAAACTGAAATTTTCTCCGGTAGATATTAAGAAATAAACAAATATTTGTAATAACTATCTTTTAAAAGTTATTTTACTTACTAGTCTTGAATAGAAAAAATTATTTTTTTAATGTTACAAAAAATATAGCAATAACTTTTTCTGTTTTTCTAATATATATATATATATATATATGTATATATCAAACTGTTGTAAATTAAGTACAATGAATAAAAATTTAGTAAACAAAAAATTCAATTTCAAAATTTCACAATATCTACAGTTGAATGATTCAATCTTTAGATGCAACTGCATCCTCAACTATGCAAACAAGCATAAACTGATAAATCAAAT
>NW_019014656.1:586317-611159 GCF_000150535.2 Carica papaya | reverse complement strand
TTAATATTAAATATGGTAGTCAGACCTCCCTCAAGTTGGTGCCGGGATATCTCTCATGCTCAACTTGCAGACCAAGTTATGAAGATTAATCCTGCAGTGTCAATCATTTTTATTGTTCGAACATTTTGATTTTACTAGATTCGTTGCACTTATAGCTGATGAAGAGTTAAATTGAGACAAAATACGCTTTAAGGTTTGAATATTATCATTTGAAAATGTTCTAATTGTTGTTGTGTTAGGTGTTTCACTTATCTTATTCAAATTTCTTGAGCTCTCGTAAGTCTACAATTTCTTCTATCACTATCTCTAATTGGTTTTCCATGCAACTTCCAACAAGTTTTCTTAGTGTGTTTTGGTTTGTTACAATAGTTACACTTCTGTAGATCTTTGGACCTGTCAGATTGAGCAATCAATTCAGCTTTCTCAACTTGTGCTATGTAAAATATGAGATTCCTTCTATTTTCTTCTTATTGGATATAAGAATAAGTTTGTTTTAATGAAGAAAGAAGATTCTTACCAAACACTTGAACCCGTATTTAATCATATTTGGTATTCAGACCAATTAAGAAATCATAAATTCGTTTTTTTTCTATCAATTTCTAAAATTTGACGGCATTTGCAAAATAATTTGCCTGAAAGTCTTGATAATAATCTAATTCTTACTATAATTCACTTAATTCAGAAAAATATTGTGACATAATCATTTTTTCTTATTTTGTGCCATGAATTTTTTTGAGTTCATAAATTTGGGTATAATTATCCACTTGTGAGTATGTAAGAGATGCTGTATTGCATTTTTTTGCTACAGTATCAAATAACAAATATGTTCGTGTAATATGAGGTTGTATAGAATTGATGAGTCAAGACATTATTAAAAAATTTTTAGAGTCCCATACGTTATATTCCAAATCTCCTACATCTGGTTTTTTCATATCACCTGTAATGTACCCCTTCAATCCTCTAACTTTGATAAATAATAAATAAAATTTTGATCAAGCAAGATAATTAGTTGCATCAAGTTTTATAGGACTGATTTGTAATGAGGGATTATCTGAATAAGAAACCATCACATTTTTTGCTCATATCATTTTAGAGTGTTAAATACAAGAAGAAAAATACC
Organism: Carica papaya; assembly: GCF_000150535.2. Next base: position 610,039 of record NW_019014656.1, on the reverse strand, counting down.
CAATAATTAAAAATAGACCTCTTAATCTACACCAAAATAGCCAAAAAGGATAGAAAAATACTGAAATTAGATCTGTTGGCTATCCGGGTCGGCTCAGCTCAGCTTGAGAAATGGCTTGGCTCAAAAATAGCTCGGCTCGGTTTAAAACTTGGCTCGACTTGGTGCAAGTGGCTCGCCTCAGGCTGAAATCGGCTCGACTCGGCTTGGCTCAACAACTCGAATCGACTCAATGCAACCGGCTAGAAGAACTCCCCGCGCATGGCTCTGTGCATGACGGAAGGGGAAGATCGTGCGCGGCAGAAGGCTGATAAGTGGTGGCCAGTGGCTCTGTGCAATCGGAGTGAGGTAGATCGGGGTGGTTGCGCAACTCTTCGCGTGACTCTGCGCGTGACGGACAAGAAACTGGATCTTGCAGCACTTCGTGTGGCTCTACGCGTGGCAGAAGAAGAAGCTTGGTCGATCGACTCTTCACGCGTCTCTGCGCACGGAGGAAGAAGGAACCCAAGTGGTCGCGCAGCTCTGTGCACTGCTGAAGAAGGAAACCAAGGTGGTCGTGCGGCTTTGCGCGCGACTGAAGAAAAAGGAAACTGAGGTGGTGATTTCTCTCTTCCTCGGATATGACATTTCTTCCCAAATTTGGCCTCTCCCTCTGATCTGGCTCTTTTTGTTATTCTTAGGGTTTAGAAAAGAAAAACACTGAAATTAGAACCCCAAAATAGGGGGTGAAGAGGGTAACTCTGGATAAATGGGTACCAATCCAACCTATTATACTATTTTAGAGTTTCCTTTCCTAATAACTATTTGGCTCTGATATCAAGAAGATTTTGGAAAAATAATAATTTTCTTTCTCACTCTTAGGTTGTTACACTTAGGGTATCTATAAAATTCCTATTCTACTGATAGAGAAGTTTTTATTCTACTAGACTTTTAATTATATGAGATTATTATTCTCGTAAAATCTTAATTATATAATACCAACTAATTAAATAATAAATAATAACTAATTAAATAATAAATTAAAATGATTAACTAATAAAATATGGTAGTCAACACAAAATTTTATATCATTTGCGACTTCAAAACTTGTGGACGAGTTTTCTTCAATCCAAGGGGAGAATAATGCAGAATGGAAATTGGATTTTCTAAATAGTTTGAAAATGTAATTATAATAAATGGGTACCAATCCAACCTATTGTACTATTTTAGAGTTTCCTTTCCTAATAACTATTTGGCTCTGATACTATGAAGATTTTGGAGAAATAATAATTTTCTTTCTCACTCTTAGATTGTTACACTTAGGGTATTTATAGAATTTCTATTCTACTGATAGAGAAATTTTTATTCTACTAGACTTTTAATTATATAAGATTATTATTTTCGTAAAATTTTAATTTTATAATACCAACTAATTAAATAATAAATAATAACTAATTAAATAATAAACTAAAATGATTAACTAATAAAATATGGTAGTCAACACAAAATTTTACGTCATTTGCGACTTCAAAACTTGTGGACGAGTTTTCTCCAATCCAAGGGGAGAATAATGCAGAATGGAATAACATTGGATTTTCTAAACAGTTTAAAAATATAATTATATTAAATATACAACTACTATATTATTGAGGAATATTATTATAGTTTTAGTAACTTAGTTCTTAGTAGTATGTTTCCTATTTATATTAGGATTAGTATTCTTAATTCTATTAGTTCACTATTTCTTAGTTTAATTATATTTAGAAAAAATTACTTAAAAAGTAATTATAAAAGTTTTGTAATTTCACTTATTAGAGCATTCAGTTATTCAATAATATTTTGAGAATTTTTCAGTTTTCTGATTTTGTGATGGAATCAAACTCTTAAATATGATGTTTTCTTAGATGTGATGTATAGGTTTCTTGTTCTCGAACCTATAATTGGACAAATCAACCATATTTATCCTACATCACCTCACTCCAGAATTTCTTTTGTTTCTTGGTCTTTACTTCATTTAATGGCTATCAAGAGTAAAAATCAACTGCATATGGTTCATTGCAATCTGATTCTTTATTCTCATTTTCTTCCCGTTACAAAAGCGGCCTACTGTACCCTTTCTCCTTTTGTAATTGTTTCCTCGATTGCAGGTCTTTTACTTCACTTAGTGCAGTAGCAAGTGAGAATGATATTCGACTTTCTTCCAATAGGTATGTTACCTTTCACACCAAACTCAGGGTAGTAGGATTGGTGGCAGAATCTGCTAACCTTACTATTTCTTTTGTTTCTCAGCTTCAAAAGTCACATTTTTCTGTGCCACCAAATGATTGTTCTTATAGAAAGTGCCTTGTTGTCTTTGTTGGGATAAGATAGAATAGTAAAACTTCTTGATTGGAAACTAAGCTAGAATATAATGTACACAAGTTTTCTTAATAATTCGTAACCTCTGGAGCTTAATATTTCCTGAATAAGCTAGGTCTTTCTGATGATTTATAAATTGTTCTAATTATATAATTATTTTGGTAACATTTCTTGATATGACAACCCTTACATCTTGGGTCTACATATTCTGGGTTAAAAGACGTAGTCCCTCCTGGCCACGTGCTAATTTTCAGAAGGGATGAGGGCTGTTTGAACAATTTGGCCAAGATACATGCTTCTAGACCTCATTGTTATATTATTAGTTATTATTCATTTGGACCATTTCTACTTAACTGTGGTTCCTGCGGATTAGTCAAAGGCAGCTTTTGAACTCTTTGTGTTGGTTGATAAAATTACTTCTGGAAAGCATGGGATGGCGGGCTGTTTGAACAATTTGGCCAAGATACATGCTACTAGACCTCATTGTTATATTGTTAGTTATTATTCATTTGGACCATTTCTATTTAACTGTGGTTCATGCGGATTAGTCAAAGGCAAAGTTTTTGAACTATTTGTGTTTGTTGATAAAATTACTTCTGGAAGGCATTCTGTTTAGCAGCAATTATTTTGTGATTGCCTTACTAATCAATAATATCCATATAATGGAATTTTCTTTTCCTGCAGACAAAAAGTGGCAGATGCACTTATTGATACTATATCTTCCCTAGGAAAATTTGAGAAGAGCATTAAGGACTGCCTTGAAATTTGACCTTCTAATCTCATCATCAGTTGAAATTTCTCTGATGTTAATGTTATTTATTTCAAGGTTCTGCTGACACTATGATCTTTTGGGGTCTGAACATGGAAAGTTGTGGAACTGCAGGAGTATGTCTATTCAGATTCGGTCTTTGTTGCATTATTTATTCTTTTTTCTCTTCTATCATATACTCTGCCATTGTTTCTGCATTTACAGTCTGTTTTGGGAGAAAATTATTCACGTACATAACAATATTTTAAATGGAAGAAAATGTGTTTGTTGTCAACTTCTCTGAAATGCTTAATCTGGAATCCCAGAATCATTCTCTATCCCCCACAGAGAATAACAATTTGACTCTGCTGCAAGTGTTCCGTTGCTTTTTCCGTTTCATTTTAGGTAAGCTCAGCTAAATTGGATCAATGTGGAAACACAGAATGAAAAGGAAATATTACCATGCATGCCAGATATATTTGGATCTGACTGGATATTTGTAGCAAAAGAACCTTGTGCTAAAAATAATGGTTTGGGAAAAAAAACTGGAATTAGTTGTACATGCTAGTATGTTTGTATTAATTGCCAAGAGAATCATTACCCAGTCCAAATGCTATGGGATCTGTTCTGCAAATCTGTTTGGTAGGAGATACATCAAATAATGATGCCTACACCTGTGCTATAATTGGAACTCTGGCCATATAGCATCTGAATATGACCAGATAGGCGTCTAAGGTATTTCTTGATTTGGTGAACCAGAAGCTTCAACCAAGTACAAGCGACGGCAAGGTGTTCCATCATCTGGGTTGGTTTGCATTGACCTTGGCAATCTGCGAAGCTTGTTGAACAGATTTAACTGATCATTCATTAGACCAAAATCGGCATCTGGATCACCAATCTGTGAAAGCCTAACATGAGAAAATCCTAGTGATGGCAGCATATGATCGGGCCAATCACTATAGAAGTGAAAGATTGAATCAGCGAGTGTGGTTGATGGTTTGTTCATGAAATCTGCTAAGAGAACTGTTTGAGTGACAGCACATTTGTCCGCAATGATCTTGAGCACCTGCATAGCATTGGAATGGGAAAGGTAGTAGAGGATGCCTTCTAGAACCCATACTGTTTTCTTCTCTGGCAAAAAACCTGATAGCTGAAGCTTTTCAGGCCAGTCAGTTTCTCTTACATCAGCAGCTACTCTGATTAATGATTTTGCTTTCATCCTAAAATGCTCAGTGGACTCAATTGCTGCCTGAAGAAGAGTGGTTTTCACTCGCAAGACTTCTGGAAAATCTACTTCAAAAACATCACTGTCCTTTAAGCAGCTTAAACGGTATGCTCTTGTGTCCATTCCTGCAAATTTAAAGTATGCCCTCTTTCATGCTAAATTTGATAATAATGAAATGCAACTCACTACTGAATTAGGCTTAAAGCTGAATGCTTTTTTTGGATTCTGCCCCTTTTCACTAGAAAGACACCACAACTATATGCAGTGGAGCCAGCTGGATGGGCATTTAATTGTATTTTTAATTTTTTAGATGCTTTTACTTTTGTGAAGGTAATGAATTGTCTTTCTTTTTTATACTTTGCACCAGTTAAAATGGTTCACAATGTTTTTTGAAGTAAACTAAGTAGTTGAAATGGTTCACAATGAAGGTAAGTGCAAATTTTATGGCAATGGCATAATCAAGGATCAATTGCTTTACTAGCAATTGCATCTATTCTTGAATTTTATATGGTTTGCTTTCATTTTTAATAAGTTAGACCATAAAATGCTTAAACTATCTTTCAGCTAGCTTGTTTTTATGTATGCTAATTCCGAAATTCTTAAACATGAACATCTCAAATGTCAGGATTTCGATGCAATAGATGTCAGCTACTCTAGTTTCAATAAATGCAGTAAAAGCACTTCAAAAACTGGTCTAGAATGATAACTAACCTGCACCCAGGAGAACAACCTGTGCTTCTCCACCACTGGAGGAATCTAGAGCAGCTTGGATTTTTGAATCAAACCACAGGGTTCGAACAGCAATGATCACTCCTGAAACTTCTCGTGCATTGTTGAGACGGTCTGTCTTAATTTTTTCATGAAGATTTCTTAGGTACTTTTCTCCTGCAAGCAAGTCTGCAACTTGGTCATGGATCACATGCTTCCATAGGGCTCTCCCAGCTGCCGTTTGGCATGCCGATCTTTGGAGACAATCCCACTCTTTTTCAATTATTGCATGTAATTCTTGAACTCTGTCAGTAAATAATAACTGTGGTATCTTTAGTTCCAACCATTCCGGGTCCCCTGGCATGCCATTTTCTTTTCCTGACATGTCTTTAAACCACAGAGGAATTGGGAGAAGTAGAAGGGAGTAAAGGAGATTTATGGGCCGTTTACGACACAAAATGGCTCCTACCGGCAATGGGATTGTGGTTAGGGATAAGAAAAGAGAGCCACACACAAAACCAATGTTGGAGGGAAGCTCAATCGTATCCAGTGTTATTATCGTTGATGAAAAGGAAGGTACCCAAGAAGTCCACGAGTGCATCCATTTATTTTTCCTGTACTCTCCTTTTCCATTCTGATTCCTTTTGAGTCGAAAAAAGCAAACACTGCATAGCCCCACTAGAAATGGCATTATCGTATATGAGTGGCTCTTAAATTGGATCTTTATTTCCAGTTTTTTTCTATAACTGGTTATTTGCATTGATGATAAAAAAGATCCCGTTCTGCTGCCAAGTACATTCTTGTCTGTTTTGGTGTATGCTCCCCGTATGCTTACATCATGTACTAAAGAGTGATTAAAAAAAGGGGATGAAAATTGAAAATTGTGAAAGCTAGATTATTAGGTAATTTCCTTAGGCTAAATAGATTTTTTTTTTTTTAAACCCCGAAAAGAGAAAAGAATTAGTGTTGAACTGCATTTTCGTTGAGAGTTTAATGCTCGTATCTTCCTAGTCTCAGGTTTCTATTTTGAATTTTATTAAAACTGGTAGATTTACAGTATGTTATTTCAATTCAATTAGAAATTATTTAATAGTTTATTCTTTATAATTTTGTAAGATTTTTTTACCATCTAAATGAATAATCATACATTTCTAAATGAATTTTACAAGTACAATTGATTTATTCCAAATATAGCTTAAAGATAGAGCTAGTTATGTCTTATTGCAGATACCATATCGTTCCTGAATTTTTTGAATTACGTATAGTTCCTAAATTAACATTATTCTTCATGTGTTGAAAATTTAAAAGAGAAAAAGCTGGATTAGGTGAGTAGGTGTGGAAAAGAGTCATCTGCCACTCACTAAAATACAGCATGTTAAGTTTGAACTAATTAATGATCTTATTACAATTTTAATTACAAAAACCAAACTAATTGTTTTTAGCAATCTATGGATTATCTCAATCAATTTGATACATTAAAGATACCACTAACTATATTACTTAGAAAAATCAAATTTATTGTTTATTACCGAGTGAATTTAATCTTTAGTAGATTATCCCAAATCAATTTGATACATTGAACGTGCTACTGAAAATATTACTTACAAAAATCAAGCTTAATCTCTTTACCAATTTATCTTTTAACTTCATCAAAAAATTTAAGTAATCTCTTTGTTTGCGAATTAAATATTAAATCTATGCATATGCAGGCCCCCCGACTTTCCAAATAATTTATGGCAATTGCATCCATGGACCATGGGCCAGCTCAGTCTGATGTTTGTTCATCAATTCTGAAAAACAGTTAACAAGCAACGGGTGTACAGACAACGGCAGCCCACTAATGTATTCATATGCGTCCGCATCCACAACGTTTAGCAAATATTAGACCTTATACGCACCGTATCACTTCCCTTGGCTACGCCGCCAAAAATCCATATGGTCCACGTCAACTTTGCACATCTTAATTACTTTATCACAATTTTATTTTACATTTATTTCATAAGATGTAAAATCCACTTTTATTTTTTTTATTTTTTAAAAAATTTACTCGAGATTTTCTTTAATTATTTAAATAAATGATAATGTGGTTTTTGAGATTTTAAAATAATAAATGTCAAATATTTATTTTTGTTAAAATACTTTTAACGTGACTTAATGTAATAATAATATTAAATTTTACTATTATAAAATAGAAAAAATTTAACTTTTAAAATAAATAAAAAATATTAAAAATTAAATTATATGACTGCCTTCCGGATTTGCTTACAAGTTCCGCTGGTAACGTAACGAAGTTTTTAAATGGTTTGTATCACACGAAGGATCAGGGAGCCGCCAAATCGTACGGTGCAAAAAATCCGTGATCAAATGGGTACGTGGATAATGAGCTCTGGTAAAGACGGCCCACAACTGCCTTAATAAAAGGATGCTTGTTGGATGTGAGTGGGATACACACAACGAGGAAAAGTGTGGTAGAAGCAAAAACAATATTTAAGTGCGTCGTTAGGACACCATCCGTCGATTTCTTTTCTAGTCAAGCGGAAGTGGGAGGAAAATTGAAAAAGATACGACGATTCCGTTTCTTCTTCTCTGCTTGCTACCTGAAGTTCCTGAACAGACAGAAGCAGAGATTGAAACGAAAACTCACAGAGGGAGATGGCATCGGACGTGGCTTGTTGTGGGACTCAGTTTTCGCTCTATTTGCTGGTGATAATAGGGTTGGTGGCGTTTGCTGGGCTCATGGCTGGACTTACCCTGGGTCTCATGTCTCTTGGCCTCGTCGACCTCGAGGTCCTCATCAAGTCTGGCCGTCCTCTGGATCGTATCTATGCCGGTCCTCTCTCTTGCTCTTTCTCTCTCTCTCTAGCTCTCGGTTTTTTAACCTCTGCTTTCCGTTGATCGATTTGTACTCAATTTGAAATGCAAGAAATGAAAATGGAATATGATAGTGAATGCATAAAGCTTAATAGCTCATTAGGATTTGGATAGTGTGAAGTTGATTTTTATCCACCAAATTTGTCGGACCAATTGGTGCATGATATAAAAGTAATGAATATCATCAGTATTATAGGCTCATTGGGGCTGCTGTATTTTCACGCAGAATTGTCATGTGGCCTTATCTTCTTAGATTCATTATCTTTCCTTTCTTTCTTTGTGGTTTTTTAGAGGTTTTAGTCATAGCTTTTACTGATTTTCTTGGGTTTACATTGAATAACCGAGACTCATCGTAGAAGGAGAAGTTCGATTTTCTTGCCTAAATTCGTGTTTCTAAATGTTCGCAATAGGGGCGACATACTTGGTTCCCTCCCGAACTTTAAGTCACCTGTAGGCTATAGCCCTGATGCTTGTGATATTGGATATCTTGTCAACAGCTACCTAATTCGTTGATTATGATTATGAAGCATTGTTTATTCCTGTTTGATCTGTTTTACTTTATGTTTTGTTGGTGGGCTGAATCGGGGAAGTGGGAATACGGAGTAATGCAAAGAAGCCCGGTCAGCCAATGAGCGGATCCTGCTATGTGCTCGTATTATAGAGTTAATTTCTCCAGTCATTACTGAATGGATTAAGTTCTTTTGCAGCTAAGATATTTCCGGTGGTGAAAAATCAACATCTTCTGCTATGTACACTTTTGATTGGAAACTCTTTGGCAATGGAGGTGACTGTTTGATTCGGACATCTTTGTCAGGCAGTTCTACTATAAGCAAATTATGCTTTGATGTCCATAATATCTTTTTCTCTTTCATCTAGGCTCTTCCGATATTCTTGGACAAACTTGTGCCTCCATGGGCTGCAATCCTGATATCAGTGACTCTCATACTCATGTTTGGAGAGGTTTGTCATCTTTAATTTAAGTTGATTGTGCTTTTTGTCTGCTTGCATAAGGTGTCTTATATTCTAGTGAAATTTTGACCACAGATACTGCCACAGGCAGTCTGTACTCGATATGGCTTGAGGGTTGGGGCAATGATGGCACCTCTTGTCCGAATTCTGCTTTTGGTGTTCTTTCCTCTATCTTACCCAATAAGTAAGGTATAATTAGCACATAATGAATACTAGTATGCACACGACTAACTCAAATATCAGTTGTTTATAACCTTTCTTATAAGCTCTGTTGTTTATTATATTTTGCCGCTTTGAGGCTTGCATTTTCTATTCTTGTTTTGGGTTTAATTTTGAAATGCTTCCTATCTCTAAATAAATGATTGTATAAATCTTTAGGTTCTTGACTGGATGTTGGGTAAGGGACACGCTGTCCTCTTACGGAGAGCAGAGCTGAAGACTTTTGTAAATTTCCATGGGAACGAGGTACTGAATTTTATTTAAGAATCATTTTTGGCAGTTCTCCTAATAATTTGTGTTGGATGCATTCAAAATGTCTCCTGCTTGGATTCAATTTATGGAGGGAGATCAATGTTGTGTTGAAACCATCTGCTGGCACCACCCAGTTTTTTGATTAGTTATCATATGCGCATGCTTTGTTGTTTAGGCAGGAAAAGGAGGGGATCTAACACATGATGAGACTACTATTATCACTGGCGCACTTGAATTAACTGAAAAGACTGCAAAAGATGCCATGACCCCCATATCGAAGGCATTTTCCCTTGCTCTGGATGCAACTCTTAATTTGTGGGTTTGTGGATTCTTGTGCATTCTCTCGACAATAACCTATCTTATCTCCAGGCCTTCTAAACTTCCCTGTTTTTCTCTTCTATCCAACTCAGGGAGACACTAAACGAGATAATGACAAAGGGCCATAGTAGGGTTCCGGTTTACTATGGACATCCAAAGAAAATAGTTGGACTAGTTCTGGTAATTTGTTTCTTTCCCTGCATGATTCTTTGTATCGGGATTTTATGGTAATGATTATCATTTACTTTGCTAGGCATCATGTTTACTTGATTTTGTCATGATACTTGATTATTGTTTATGCTTTAGTATTTATGATCACAATCTGTATATTTTAGGGAGCAGTAATTGATATTTAAATTAATTGCTTATGGCCAGCTATGCAGATGTAATTTTTGACCATTTATATAATATTGTAGTTAACTGGGTATGTGTCTTCATTTTCTATTAATTTAGGAGGCATTGTCTCCCATTTTGTTGCGAGGAACTATTGTAACACTGGACTTGATGTTTCCCTCATGCATGGTTTTGTTTTAAAAATGGTTGCTATGTTTATAATACAGGTTAAAAACCTCTTAGCAGTTGATCCAGAAGAAGCAGTTCCATTGAGAAAAATGATCATAAGAAAAATTCCACGGTATAACTTATCATCTTTTCTACATTTCTCTCATCAGTTGAGACAGAGATATTGCCCCTGTAAAAGAAGTGACACTGGCTAAAACTGCATTTGTTTGATGAGTGGTATATTCATGTTCTTTCAGTGGAGGAGCTGACATGTTCTTGTTTGTGTTGTTCGTTCATCCTTCAGGGTATCAGAAAACATGCCACTATATGATATCCTCAACGAATTTCAGAAGGGTCACAGCCATATTGCTGTTGTATATAAGGATCTAAACGAGAGAGAAGATACACCAAAGAGAAGTAAAGAGTGTGAACAGTTTGAGTTCAAGGACAGTTGTAGGAAGCCAAGAAGCCAACCTGAGGCGTCACTGAGAAAAGGTAAAGATGCACGCACATAAGATTGCTATTAGCTTTTTTTTTTTTTTTTTTTCATATTTATGTGGTATCTGTATTCAATTCTCGGTTACAGTTGCCTGGATGAAGTCTTAATTTTATAGGGTGATCATGGCTCCATAGTTTCTATTTTTTTACTGGGCTAGTCCTGAATTAGATGTGTGCATTTGCCCATTCATTTCGTATTTAAGGATTATAAAAAACTTTTCCTGGATGGTTTCCAAAGTTCTCTGAAAATCAGAATTTTTTAATCACTTTGGTTCTATGTCTTGTCCTCTTATCCTGCAATCTTTACTGATTTGGCGGTAAATGTTTATATTCAAAGTTGTCATTTCATGAGAGATTAGCTGTTATTTTACTTTTATTTTGCTCCTTTTTGTTGACACTTTACTGGCTGTGAATTTTGTCCAAGTAAAAGGACAATTCGTTATCACTTCTGGCTAATTTGCATTACACATTTTGTTTATTTTGTCCTGAAAAACATTCATTGCTAAATGGGTATGGCATCTCACTTATCCTGGTTGCAAATCTAGTTTTTTCAACTAATATGACTAATCTTTCTTGGTGGATTGCCAGATGTTAATGCTACTACCCATAATCTTGGTGTTAAACCAGAATCAGAAGATGCTCAGACAAAAGGGGCTAAGAATGATGGAGGTCAGCAGGAAAAGAAGAGCACAGCAGCAGCTACTGCCTCTAAGAAGCGACACAGAGGTTGTTCATATTGCATTTTGGATATTGAAAATGCTCCTATTCCAGAATTCCCCCCAAACGAAGAGGTTGTGGGTGTCATTACCATGGAGGATGTCATTGAAGAACTTCTTCAGGTACCAATGGGAATTTTGTACTTTTCTCAACAGCCTGGTTGTTGGGCATTTATCAGCAAGTATATGATGGCATTATCTTCTTGGCACTGTAACATGATCTGGATACTTAATGATATTTGCTACCTTGTGATAATGTGCCTAGTATCTCTGTCATGAGCTGATAGCCTGAACGTGTCCCTAACCCTTTTATCACTTGGGAAGGCCCCATTTTGCAGAAAGTTCTATTGTTGGAATTGGGAAAAATTAGTACCACTTACATAGAATACCTTTCTTATAGAACTCACAGTTGTGCACTTACTTGGTGAGTTCCCGGACTGGTTTAATTTTCATAATCCATTTCTGATCTGAGTTGATGCATTTGCTTATGGCAGGAGGAAATACTGGATGAAACTGATGAGTACGTCAACATTCACAACAGGTAAAAATAAAAGCTATTCAGGTTCCTAGGTGTCTTTACAGTCTTTCATATAGTAGTTTATTTTGGCTAATACAGCAAAGGATCTCATATCCTGATTAAAGAGTGTGACCTGCTATTTCTTGGGAATTTGCAGGATAAAAATCAACATGCATGCGTCTCAGGACAAGGCATCTAATTTGAGTTCAACACAACCATCTTCCAATGGCTCCTCAGTATCTTGGACACCAAATCCACAGTTTCAGATGCTTACAGCATCTAGTCTCACTCCAAAGTCTGTATCCGTACCTGATCCTGCACCCACGGCCCCGACCCCAACCAGTTCTTCAAATGTAATGACACCAACTGCAACACGAAGATAATGAAGGGGTGCAAAGGATAAGTGATAGGTGAAATTTGAAGTTTTCTTTGATGATTACTTGATATGATATAGGTATACAGAGGTTGAAGATGAAGAGTTAAATGTTAATAGATGTGAGTTAGAGACACTTACTAAAATAGAGGAAAGGTGCAGCGAAGGATGCACTTGATTGTAGAGAAACATGTTCTTGTTTGGTAAGGCTATTGAAATGGGTTAGTTCTGTATGGTCTCGAAGCATCTGTGCGGTGATTTATAACCTTTGCTGGATATCCATAATGTAATCCGATAATCAAGTGTTGTTCAAATTGATGATGTGCACTACAAGTATATATGATTGATCCACTCGCATTGCATGTGGTGTTAAGAACTCTGGTTACTCCAATACGAGAATCATATTATTCTACCAAATAATTAGAAAAGAAACTCCTTGATTTCTGATCAGTGTTGCGTAAAACAAAGTTAATTCATTTATTTATTTTTAAAGCTGATCGATTTAAAGTTTTAATTGGTTAATTCAATTATTGCTGTTTGCTTTAAGACAGGAATGACTGCTACTTGGTTTTTCTTCAGATTATGCTGGTTGCTTTACAAAATGCTTTGGAAGTATTGTCTTTGGATTTAGCACTAATTAGTCAGACGACATGTAATATTCCTGAAAAACAAATTAAGTGAAATTAAAAATTTTCAGTTTTATGTAACTTAGTGAATTAAATTTTTAGCCTTTGGTCAAGAATGTCAGAAAGTTTTTCTTTTTACCCTCCTCAAGTTCACTTTTTCATGAACAACTGGGAGAGATGTTAATTTGGAAAACGTAATTGAAAAGAGACGAGTTTAATCGGGGATGGTGAGCGACTTGAATGTGTTAGGATTTAGTTTATTATAATCTAAAAATAGTAAAATTTAAACTTTGTTTTACAATAATGTAATTCCCAAAATAGAAAAAAAATCCAAAAATCCATGTGATTATATCGAAGCAGACATCCTGGCTAGAAGGGAAAGAAAACTCGAATGACGGATCAGACAGTGAAATACAAAATGGAAAAAGCAAGAAATTCGGGCCAGTACGCTATGTTATCCAGGATTTATATCTGCGTCCTGCGTATCTCCTGACTAGGGTCGAATGTAAGTCGCGGGACACAAGAACTTCAGATAAAAACAATTCACAACAGTTCCTCAACAGTTCCAATCTATGAACTTTTTTTTTTTGCTTGGATTTTCTCTCTGTTAAAATCTTCGACTGAAAATGAACCTCGACAAAGCCGTTTTAAAGAGAGACTACTAGCATTAAGCCAACTGGCTTTAGCTTTGTTTTTAAACCGGGCTTATTCAACTTTCGTGTCTGGTAATATATATATATGTATAATATATTTGAGTGCGCACTGGGGAGTTGAACCCGCAAAATCAACCCAGTGACACCTGCCGAACTTTTAGTTTAGCGGATTTACCAATCTGGGTACTGGGAATTTTCTAGGATTCAAAAAATGCTAATCTTTTATTAAGTCTTGTTTTCCTTCCTTTTTGATTACTGCTTACTGATAGCACATCCATTCTGGTCTTGCTTTTGCCTGAATTATGATGTTGAAATCTCTGTAGATCTTATGAACTAATCTTTCTTTATAACATATCCGCATAAGGGCTATCTTTATTTAGTTAATTTTCTTTCTTTCTAGTTCCTTTGGCGGGTTATGGTTTCGTGTCTTGACATGTAAATTTACTTCAAAGATACATTTAATTGCCGGTCTAGCGTGAGTGAGTGAGAGAGACAGAGAGATGGCAATAGCTCGATTTGGTCGCCAAGCAAAGCGCCCATATGGGGTCTGCGTGAAGATGACGGCGGTGGCTATTATGGGTTTGTGTTTCATCTTCGTTTGGTCTATTTTCTCTCCTCCCTCGTCCTCTGTGACCGTTCAAAGGGAAAGCTTCGACGATATTGCTGAACCAGTTTCAGGAAACTCAAAGATATTTCATCCTAGTACTCAATCTGGAAAAAGGGAACCAGAAAAGCTCGAACCAAGTAAAGAGGATGAGAAGGTGAATAGTAAGTTCGATTTCAAAGGGAAAGATGAAAGAAGGACCAATGGGTCTGTGACTTCAACTGTTAATGGGCATGAATCTACAAAAGAGCATGCGAAAGTGGTGTCTCATAGGAACAAACATAAGCCAAAGATAGCTAAGGAGAAACAAGAGCAAGATAAATCTGAATCTGAAACCCAAAATGGGGATTCTCAGAAGGAAGAAGAGGAAGAAGAAGTGGTGGATGGTAAAGAAGTATCTGAAGGTGAAGGGGAAGGTGAAGTGAATGGGGATGGAGAACGAGATGATAATATAGCTGAATCAGTGGATCAAGAAACTGTTGAAAGAGGGGAGGAGGAGACGGGTGGATCAAAAAGTACAGTGAAGAAGAGGACGGTAAAGGGTCCAGTTTTTGATTCCAAGGCACATTATAGTTGGAAATTATGTAGCACAAGGAGCAAACAGAACTATATTCCTTGTATTGACAATGAGGGTGGCATTGCAAGGCTGCAGAGTTATCGGCATAGGGAGAGGAGTTGTCCCAGAGAGCCTCCAATGTGTCTTGTTCCTCTTCCCCATGACGGATATTCTTCTCCGGTACACTGGCCCGAGAGCAAATGGAAGGTATTTACTAGGGTCTAGTTTTTCTTTTTCTTTCAATCTCCCTTTGTGAAGAGGAACAAACTTGATTGTCTCGAGTTCTGTGGTACCATGCTGCTACCTGTTCTTTTTCTTTCTCTTTTTTCTTTTTTGCAGATATCGTATAAAAATGTAGCACATCCAAGACTTGCTGCTTATATTAAGAAACATAATTGGTTGGTGGAGTCTGGAGAGTATCTTACTTTTCCCCAGAACCAGACTGAATTTAAGGGGGGAGTCCTTGAGTACCTTGAATCCATCGAGGAGGTATTTTTCCCCATTCTCTCTCTCAAATTTGAAGTTCCTTTATGCTTTTATACCTCCTTAAGTTCCAATAATGGTCAAAGGATTGGGAAGAATTGTCAGGAACCAGAGCCTGAACTGATCAAATACGAATTTTGTTTTGAACAACTATTCTTGATAAGATGGAAGGTCTTAGAGATGATCTTGGTTCATAAAGTTAATGAGCTGAAATATGCTTTCAATACAAGGATTCACTTTGAAAGTCTTTTTAAGTGCATGTTTATGTGGTGGATGTGCCGCATTATTAGATGGATACGTCAGTACTTCAGGTGGTTTGTGAAGTAATAATGCATGGTCTTTTTAATGAATGTTTCCTCACTTTTTGTAATTTATTGTTGCTGAGGTGAGAACCTTATTGCTATTGTGAAACTTGACTTCGTGGATGGCATTAACTGCTGTATCTTCTAGCCAAAATTGGCAAGTTTTCTGTTTCCTTCCTACTTTCAGGGCAATAATGTTCCTAGATAACTTCAAAATAAACGGATAAATGTCCACGAGTATTTATTAGTTTTTTAACTTTAAAACTGCATTTCTTTTGCGTATTTAGCATTCTGAAGCTTGTTTGGCTTTGATAGATGGTACCAGACATCGAATGGGGAAAGAATATCAGGGTAGTGCTTGACATTGCAAGAACAGATGCAAGCTTTCTGGCTACTCTCCTTGAGAAGGATGTGTTAACATTATCACTAGGTTTGAAGGATGATCTGGTTGACTTAGCACAAGTTTCACTTGAGCGTGGTTTCCCCGCTGTAGTCAGCCCTTTTGCAAGTAGAAGACTTCCTTTTCCTAGTGGCGCTTTTGACTCTATTCATTGCGGTGGTTGTAACATACACTGGCACAATAATGGTTTGTGTTTCTTTACATGTTCTCTGCTTTCCTTTGTCAATTACCATTCTTTATTCAAGTATCATATCTTGTTAATCAATCTTCTAAGTTTTTCTTGCTTCTTTAGGGGGCAGACTTCTCCTTGAGATAAATAGGCTTTTAAGGCCTGGTGGATACTTTATTTTGTCGACCAAACATGACAGCATTGAAGATGAAGAAGGTTTGACCTTATATCTTAAGATGAATGGTGTTCTTGATGATATTTGAAACTTGATTTGTTCCTCTCAAAAAAAAAAAAAAAGAAGAAAGAAAGGAAGAAAGAAATAAACTTGATCTGAAACTGAATCTTCTGCTTGAGAATGGAGTTTTACCCTCCTGTTTTATTTACTCATTTGTCATCTGTTTCCACTAGGCTAACCCTCAAGCTCTAAATTTACTGTTTTTTTAATCTGGAATTTGTATTGTGGGTGGAATAGGGGCCACTTCCTACTCCAACATTGTCAATTAAGGTTGTTTAGCTTATCTATACATGTTCTGTCACTATTCCGTCCATGGTCCATACATTTTTAATGGATTTTAATGCATATGTTCTCTTTTGCTAGGCAAGGAGTGTGCTTTGGGCTAAAAGAAGATTGACCATTTAGGTATAATAACTGGAAACTATTTGGTTCAGAACGAACTTCCTTTATTCCTAATAACCCACCTTGGCCACCGAGCAATCCCATCAGGCCTACTATTTGATCAATATCAGTATTACATGAGGAAATAAAATTAGAAGGCATTTTTTTTTCCACCGCAGCTCTTCAGTGCCTGCTATTTTCTGTTGAAGTTGCCTGTTTCGGTGTATGCAAAGCAGCTGCTTGTTTTTGCTTGTGTTCCTTTCTTATTTTATACATTGAATATTACCTTAAAACTTGTTGTGTTTTCAGCTATGACTACATTGACTGCATCTATCTGTTGGAATATTCTGGCTCATAAAACTGATGAAGTTAGTGAATTGGGTGTTAAAATATATCAGAAGCCTGAATCAAATGATATTTATGAGCTGAGGAGGAAGAAAAATCCACCTCTATGCAAGGAAAACGAAAATCCAGATGCAGCGTGGTAAGCCATGATCAGATCGCTTTATAAAATTAATTTATATTTAGTATCCCATGTCCTCCCAATTGGAGAGATTAACTTTCTCAACTTTAATCTGGATTTAGCATTGCTGATGTTATGCCAAACTTGCAGTATAGAGCTATAAATTATGTTCTTAGCCTCTTATGAGCAAGCCATAGATTGTTTAGGAGGTATTTCTCCAAAGTTCTAACTTTGCTATAGTCTCTGGGATACCTGCCCTGAAAATTTTGTTTTGAGAAGAAAAATTTGCTTCTTACTTCTATATGTATATGTACCTACCCGTGAATATGATCCACATATTCATATATATATATATATGTATATATATACTTGTATATCATATGTTATACAGAGAGCTTTGAGGGGATAATACCCGTAACCTGGTTTTAAAAAGAGGAACTTTTACCTTAATGGGAGAGACTTTATCACCCGGACAAGGTTTTGATTTCTCCTAACTGCAATATTGGGGTGCCCAGTCTTTAAAGTCATCTTATTAATATGTCGATTTTACATGATTTTTAATAGGTCGAGAAAACATGCATTATTTTATGTTAATGATCATGAAAATCCAAAGCTATTGAAGAGGACATTTTCTCCTTTGTCTAAGCTGGTTACCATAAACCTTTATATTTACTATCTCGATGACATTTCTTTGAAGGTATGTTCCTATGAAGACTTGTTTGCACACTATTCCAACTTCCATTGAACAACATGGGACAGAATGGCCTGAGGAATGGCCCAAGAGACTTGAAACTTACCCTGAATGGTTAAGTGACAAAGAAAAACTGGCTTCAGACACCAGCCGCTGGAGAGATATTGTTGACAAATCGTACTTGACTGGAATGGGTATTGATTGGTCAAGTGTCCGGAATGTAATGGACATGAAAGCCATCTATGGCGGGTATGCAAAAATTGGAACTGAGTAACTTATTTTTCCTTCAAAACTTAATAGTACTTCTCCGCACAATCTTTGATAATTCCACTGACATGTTTTTTCCCTTCAATAGAAAACAGCTATCATAATGCCCCCTCCCTCTTTTTGTTATACTATTCCTTTTTCTTATATAAATAGAAAATGCACCAGGATACTAGATTGTATTTTTTGCTGTCGAAATGCAGATTTGCCGCAGCACTCACGCAACATAAGGTTTGGGTGATGAATGTGGTCCCCGTCCACGCTCCAGACACACTCCCATTCATTTATGAGCGAGGACTTATTGGTATCTACCACGATTGGTGTGAATCTTTTGGGACCTACCCAAGATCATATGACCTTTTACACGCAGATCATCTCTTCTCGCGGCTTAAAAACAGGTGAAAAGCTTTTGCTTTGCTGGACTAATAGTTTCCAATTCTAACTATTCTGTCCATGGTTTATTAGCCATTTTCACGCCATCAACTATTACTTTTTCAGGTGTAAGCAACCTGTTTCGATTGTTGTTGAGATGGATAGGATATTACGGCCTGGAGGTTGGTTGATTGTCCGTGATAAGGTTGAGATATTGGATCCTCTGGAAGGAATTTTGAGAAGCTTGCAATGGGATATTAGAATGACTTACGCTCAGGGTAAGGAGGGGATCTTGTGTGCTCAGAAAACATTATGGCGGCCTTGATATCTTGTATATGCATTCTGCTTATTATTGACTTGAAACTTTACAAGACCATTGCTTCTTTATACCAACCAGTAACTTGATGAGAAGACAAGTTTCTTGGATTCACTTGTAACACAAATCACAGAAAGTAGTGATTCTTTATTTTTGTGAGATATATATTTAGTGATTCATCATTGTAATTCTGTTGGTTTGGGATATTTTCTTCCAATCCTTTCAAATCCATATTTTTAAAAATAGTTGCAAGTAATAATTTTCTAATCAATTTTTTTTAATTCAATATAATTTTTTTTATATTTAATTTTAATTTATTAGTGTAGTAATAAATTAAATTTTATTTAAATAAATTACCATTATTTTAAAAAAATATATATTGTAAACTAATAAATTTTTTTAATTAATCTAATCACAAGCGTTTAACTGCATTTTAAGGGAGAGCTGTTGGGTTTCCTTTTTTTATCATTCGCATCCGCGTTTTGAATTTGGGCCCAAAAGCTTCAGTCGAAAATTACTGTACCGCCTTTTTCTTCTTCGATCTTGGCTCTTCCTCGACTCCTTCTCTGGTCGGTTCCGCCATGAACCCAGATTCCTGTTTTCTTCAGTTCCATGCGCGCTAAATTCCCCTGCTTTCCTTAAATTTCTCTAACTATTCCTCACAATGTCTTCCTACTCTGTCCCAGCTCGCCTTACGCTCCTCGCTCTCCTCTCTGCCACCACCTTCTACTGCTTCTACAAATCTCGCAGGCTCAAGGGTCTCAAAAACCTCTCCGTAAACCCTAACCCTAATTCTAAGTCCAAATCTAATTGCTGCTCCTCCCCCAAGGCAAAGATCATTTTCATTTCTCAAACTGGCACCGCTAAGTCCCTAGCTCATCGTCTCCTCGCATTTCTCTCTTCCAATGACCTCGCCTTTGATCTCGTTGATCCCCAAAGTTACGAGCCCGAGGACCTCGCTATAGAAACTCTCGTTCTGTTCGTTGCTTCCACTTGGGAAAGTGGAAAACCGCCGCCAAACGGGGAGTTCCTGGCGAACTGGCTATCCGAGAGCGCAGATGATTTCCGGGTCGGCTCGCTGCTGCTTTCGAAGTGCAAATTCGCAGTTTTTGGAGTGGGGAGCAGAGCCTACGGAGATACGTACAATGCGGTGGCAAGGGATTTGTCGAAGCGAGTGAGGGAGCTAGGAGGCGTCGAGATTTTCCCGGTTGGGGAAGGCGACGTGGATGATGGTGAACTGGATATAGTTTTTGATGAATGGAGTAGAAAAGTTGTTAGTGTTTTGAAGGGGACTCTTGTGTTGGAGAACGGTGCGGTTTTAGGGAATGGGATTTGGGAAATTGATGGTGAGAGTATTGAGGATTCGGGTGATGACGATGAGCAGAGCCTTGTGGAGACGGAAATCGTTGATGTTGAGGATATTGCTGGCAAAGCGCCTTCAAGAAAGATGGCTACGGCAAATGTGGCTGAAACTAATGGGAAAATTGACGGAAAGAGAGCTATGGTGACTCCGGTGATCAGGGCGAGTTTAGAGAAGCAGGTATGCACTTATCTAATTTATTTCGTAGGGGAAGTATTTTTGAGATTATTTCTGTTCTGAATTTTGATTTTGATGATTGCTTGGGTTTAAAACCTCAATTAGCTGCCCAAGGGGATATTTTGTCCACCTGCACTGGCCGTAGAGTAGTTTGCATTGGTTCTACAATCTGTATCAGCTCATTAATTATAATCTTACCTGGAAGTAGAATCTTTAAGACAGATTTAGGTTTAATTCTTTGGGTTTGATTGAAGAAAGCATTGCCATCTGTGATCTCAATCTTGGTTGTATGATATGTTTGATGGTTAATGTTGACCTTTTTATGCATGCGTCTTGGTGTGTAATTATAATTTTATATATTTCAACAACTATTGATTAATCTTAACTAAATCTTTACAGATGATTTGAACTTGCAGGGATATAAAATTATTGGTTCACATAGTGGTGTTAAAATTTGTAGATGGACCAAATCACAACTTAGAGGCCGAGGAGGTTGCTACAAACATTCATTTTATGGCATAGAGAGCCACAGGTGATTATGATTTTTTTAGTTTTTCATCTCTTTTATTCAGCCATTAGGCAATCTTGTCAGGACCAGCCTTTTAGATTTGTTGAATTTTGTCTTTCAAGAAAGATGTTGAATTTTGAGTGAAAAAACAGATGCATGGAGGCAACACCTAGTTTGGCATGTGCAAACAAATGTGTTTTCTGCTGGAGGCATCATACAAATCCAGTTGGAAAGAGTTGGCAGTGGAAGATGGATGATCCGTTAGAGATTGTCAATTCTGCCATAGATCTTCATACAAAGATGATTAAGCAAATGAAAGGTGTTCCAGGTAATTGCGTGCTTTTGCACTAGTTGGATGGTCCTTTTAGCAGTTCTCTACCTGCATATGGTAATAATAAAGTAAGTTAGAACTTCTGTACAGTGATATCTTTCTTCTGGTTATTGATCTGCAAAAATGCTCATTTATTTGTCTTCTGATTGATGTCTATCGTTCAATGTCAAATGTCAATAAGTAGCTACTTAATCAATTTCAATAATCCGGACGAGCAGAGCATTGTTACATTAATGTGACTATCTTAGCCTGTCTGTGACCTGGTCTCCCTAGTTGTTACAAGATTTCAGAGGTTATCTGTTAGTATGCTACTGGTGATTTTTTCATCCGAGCTTAACCTCTTGTACTACTTATTGCCATGCCCCTTATTATTAGAAGGAAATGTAGGCATTTTCAGGATTCAGCCGGATTAGTGTATCTAAGAGCTGATTCATTATAATTTCGGCAGTGTGTTTCATTAGTACACTATTGGTGTTATCTGCATAGGCTAGTTTATTGACCAGATAATTCTCATTCTATAGGTGTTACAATGGAGCGTTTAACAGAAGGTCTATCTCCAAGACACTGTGCTTTATCACTTGTTGGTGAACCAATCATGTACCCAGAGATTAATGCACTTGTAGATGAGCTGCATCGAAGGCGAATTTCTACATTTCTAGTGACAAATGCACAGTTCCCTGAAAAAATTAAAATGCTGAAGCCAGTCACACAGGTTTGCCGGCTCTGATATCATCTATTTTGGGGAAAATTGAAATCTGAGGCAGCTATTTATCCAATTTCGAACAGCATAATTATATATTTTCCTTGACCCATGCAGTTATACGTGAGTGTGGATGCTGCAACTAAGGAGAGCTTGA
Organism: Carica papaya; assembly: GCF_000150535.2. Next base: position 588,042 of record NW_019014656.1, on the reverse strand, counting down.
AGGCTGTAGATAGGCCTCTCTTTGGGGACTTTTGGGAGAGATTTATTGTTAGTACTCTTTCTGTTACATAGAATATTGAACTGATTCTATACTATTTCTTTAAATAACTAGTTCAAAATCTAGTAAGGAGAGTAAGAAACAAAAACTTGAGAGGAGATTTTCAAGAAAAGCATGAGTACTGGTAGAATGGAAAATGAGAGAGAAAAGAAGGCAGTTAGGAGCTTTCCAAACAATTGTTGAGGATTTGAAAGATCTTGTTGACCTCCCAAACAGTCAACTAGAGTAGGGTTGGATATAAAAGATATATTAAGTTTTGTAGTCAAATGATCTGCTTGTTATGAGATGTCGATGACTTCGAATAACTATTTTGCTGTGAATATTTTGTCTTGTAAAATTTACATTCAGGATTGAAATGGAATTTTACATTTCACTTTTTTATGCCTATTCTTTATCTATTCTTTAAGCAAACAAATAATGAAAAATCATTAATTTTACAAATCCTAAATTCAAGGAACAAAAATGAAACCATGCTAGACTGTCTTGTCTAGGATATGGGGCCTCTTGGGCACTTCCTATCAGAGTTGAAATGCATCTCTATATTTCGAGGCACCAGACTCATATTTGCACAGAAAACTTCTGTAGCTGTGACGTCTAAATTTGGTGCTAGTTCTATATTTCTAAGTAGCCAGTTTTGTTATTGGACATTTTCCAAGATCTCCTACTACTGTATGCATTTGAGCATCTAATTTCTTAATATGGCCGAACTTGATATGACCTTGGCAAGGCTTGCTGCTTATCCACATTCGCTGTAAACTAATGCCAGGATTCTTTGAAAGCTCTTAGGGAGAAAGAGCAGCGAACAGTTTATCGCTTGACGCTGGTTAAAGGATGGAATACAGAAGAAATAGATGCTTACTTTAACCTGTTTAGCATTGGGAAGCCAGATTTTGTTGAAATCAAAGGCGTAACTTATTGTGGCTCGTAAGCAACTTCTGCTTCTGTTAAGTTCTGTTACCTGCATTGCTATGTTATCTTATCTTGGGGATCCTCTGCAGGTCTGCTACATCGAAGTTAACAATGGAAAATGTGCCATGGCATTCTGATGTTAAAGCTTTTTCAGAGGCCTTGGCCTTGAAAAGTGAAGGGGAATATGAGGTTGCATGTGAACATGCCCACTCATGTTGTGTGCTCTTGGCAAAAACTGACAAGTTCAAAGTCAATAATCAATGGTTCACATGGATAGATTATGAAAAGTTCCACGATCTGGTTAGTAATAGTTGAATTTCATTGCCTGGAGGTCTGGGTTTCTTTTATTTTTTTTATAATTTTAATTCCAAGACTTATTGTTTGGAGTGTGTAGGTGGCTTCTGGAAGACCTTTCAGCAGCAGGGATTACATGGCTGCCACGCCATCCTGGGCTGTCTATGGCGCTGAGGAAGGTGGATTTGATCCGGATCAGTCTAGGTATAAAAAGGAGAGACGTCATAAATCAAATCACTGACCCTCCAGGTAAGTAAAGAGACCCGAATGGGAAATTTCTGCAGTTTTGTTTATACCAGGGGCTAGGTAACTTGTTGAGATAAATTTGTATCCCTCGCATTTTGGTCTTTTGGTTGTAAAGAAAATGTTTTGACGGCATAGGGTTTTTTTTTTCAAAAAAATTCTAAGTTATAATCATGTTTTGCAAAATTATAGATGTCAATCACCTGGGGGTCCAATTAATAT
>NW_019014656.1:529842-542964 GCF_000150535.2 Carica papaya | reverse complement strand
AAACTATTATTTCACAGCGAACGAGATGAGACTAGAACTTTTGAAATCATGAACCAAGACATCCATATTCCTTGACCAACAAACAATTTACAGGGGATAACCACATGAACTAAAGCAGTTTTATTTTGCTCCACTAAGCCAAAGGAGCGTTTACTTAGGTGCCAAGGGACAATAATTTAAAAGATCAAATACATTTATTTTAAAACAATAAATCAACATACTCACTTTTATAGCAAAATATTATAAACTTTTACTATTCAAAACTATGAATCAAGTAGCCTCAATTTTGAAACTAAAACACTTTTAACATGCGCACCATTTTCTTTTGGCCCCAGAAATTAAAAAACATTTGCATTAGCTACAAAATATGTTTAAGTTGAACAAACAAGTTCTCTTTCGTAACGGTGAAATCAGATATTGTTACTTTCATTACAAGCCATCAAGAAGAGATTCTTTCATATCAAAGGATAATAAATTGATCCATTCTCAGTTCCGAGAGTAACATACTTCCAATATGGGATACTGAAAAACTATTATTTCACAACGAACGAGATGAGATGAACTTTTGAAATCATGAACCAAGACATCCATATTCCTCGACCAACAAACAATTTACAGGGGACAACCACATGAACTAAAGCAGTTTTATTTTGCTCCACTAAGCCGAAGGAGCATTTACTTAGGTGCCAAGGGACAATAATTTAAAAGATCAAATACATTTATTTTAAAACAATAAATCAACATACTCACTTTTATAGCAAAATATTATAAACTTTTACTATTCAAAACTATGAATCAAGTAGCCTCAATTTTGAAACTAAAACACTTTTAACATGCGCACCATTTTCTTTTGGCCCCAGAAATTAAAAAACATTTGCATTAGCGACAAAATGTGTTTAAGTTGAACAAACAAGTTCTCTTTCGTAACGGTGAAATCAGATATTGTTACTTTCATTACAAGCCATCAAGAAGAGATTCTTTCATATCAAAGGATAAGAAAATTGAACTTTCAAAATAATGAACCAAGACACCCTATTGATAATTAGTTATCCAACGGGTCCAAGAACGTTAGCTATCATAGACACTTGGAAAATTATAAAGGTAATGCATTGACTAAGACTAATAAAAATAGGGCTGATAATCACGAGACTTGCTCAAGTCTTCAAAACAGCAATTGCTTTAAGGTATCAGACAATTTGTTATTTATTAACTTGCTTTTAAAACTTATCCGGGAGATTCACTCCCCTTCGGACCCTTTGTTGTCCACTCCGCTGACTGATCATTAGTCAGCTGGTTCACATCACTCCGGCCAGCACAGGCCACACACACAAACACCACATAATAAGAAACAGCATACATAAAAATGTGAATTAGCGTCAGTTTAATATTGATTAATATTTACTCTCTAGCTTCTGTCACCAACGTCCTCATTATCCCACACTACCATCCATGCCATTTATGACTCCATATTCCGCTCTTTTCATGCCCATTTGTGATTGTTTCTACTCTGTCCTCACTCTCATTTACTGTTTGGATCACTTAACAGAAGTAAGATTCACCTGAAAATTTTTCAGCTCATCTCTATTCAATCTCCGCTAAACCTATTATCCAGCAAGTCTCTCATCTGTATCAGCTATCAGATTTTGTTCATAAATAAGTCTACCCGGAACCCCTTTTTTATTTTATTGTTCTTTCTTTCCTCTCAGCGGTACCCATCTCTCATTCGGTGCTTACTCTGTTCATCCCCATATTTCCCCTTCCCTGGCTGTTATTCACCTCAAAAATCCACTTCTATATTATGATTATCTCTACCCAGAATTTACACCCAGAACCCCATTCTGTCAGCCTCATCCGAGCTCTCTCCCTCCAACTATCATTCACCCAAGATTATATTGAAAACCAGACATTATAACGCATGCCAATGCACGTGTATGCATTTTACATTCACTGCTAAATTCACTTACAGCATGCTTCCCTCCGTCTTCCGAACTTTCATTTCAATCCTACTCGTTCGATTAATGAATTTACATGCACTATAATTCAGATTCAAGTCGAAAAAGGGGCAGAAATGAACTTACCTCTCGGATTGGCGATACGGAAATAATCGCGTTGACTCTCTTCCTCTCTTTAGTTCCGACGATGCTTCTCTGCTAGGGTGCTCTCCTCTCTTCCCGAATTTCTTTCTATTTTGCTCCCTCTCCATCCGTCGGCGGCCTCTCTCTCTCTCTCTTAGGGTTTCTTCTTCTCTTTTTTTTTTGGCGTAAAAACAGTGCCCTTTATATAGATGGTGGAATTAAATCATAGCCCCATTACGGGATGAGATCTGGACCCCTCGATTTCTTATTTCCTTTCAAGATTCCTTCGACTTGGTTCTTCTATTCCCTTTTTTTTTTCTCGGGATATTACACCGCGCTTCTGAAAGAACAGATCGAGGATTTTCAGGAAATTTTGTGCAATCAGCAAAGGAGAGAGAGATGTTGAGTACATGAACGCCGATAATGTTTTCCGGATAAAGAGATACCGCCATAGGCAGGCTCTCGGAGAGAATATATTGTCGGTGATAGTTGAAAACATTCTTCGTCTTCGTCGTGTTGGGTTTAAATTCTTTGTGAGGCAATCTGCTTCGGAATCCTCTCCTTAAAGGAAAGAAAGAGGAGAAAGATAAACGCGGTGCGCCCGTGCAAGAAGACAGAACAAGAAAGAGAAGGGAGCGTCGAAGGGAAAACAGAGGTTGAAGATATATATATATATACATATATACATATATGTGCGCGCTTGTTGCCGCCTAAAAGAGAAAGAAGGGCGCTTTTATTAGGTATTTTTAAATATAAAAATAACAAAATTTTTATATTATTTTAATATTTATGTTATAATTTTTTAAAGTGCATATATTATTAAAATGAGATAACTCTATTATCCAATTGATAAAATTATTATTTATATACAAATTTTCTTTTTCAATCTCTTTATTCATTATATATGTTTAATTGTTTATTAATTATAGTTTTATTATTTTTAACTTAACCAAAAAAATTTATCAGTTATCTAATAAAATTATACAATTAATTAAAAATATCAATAAAACTTATAATTTATGTTTAACACAAGATAAAAAGTTAATTTTCATATAATTAGAAGACAACTAAATTTATTGTTAATGTAGAATAATCAGCATTAAATAATTTTAATATTAATAGAATATATTTACATACAAAGTATGAAACTTTTAAATACATATACGTTCACATATTTTTTTTGTTCGATATTAATAATTTTTATTTTCTTTAAAGACGTTTATTCATTATCTCCTTTTTGTGCATTTATATACACTTGTTTTTAATTTTAAATTAAGAATAACACATCATTGAAAGAATTCCAATACATAATTTTCAAATTACACATTTTGGAGTTGAATATTTTGTAATAATTTTAGTAGAAATATGAAACCAAATAAAATCATAAAGTCTTATTGTAAATTATTTACGAAAATTATATATATATATATATGTAATTTCATAAATTATAATTTTTATTATTATTTATTTAATACATATGTTATTTTATTTTAAATAATATACTATCATACATACAAATTATTAGTTTCAATTATAATTTCTAATTAACTAAAAAATAAATTATATAAAAATATAATTTTATTTTCATATTTTATGTTCATACTCAAATTTTTACTTGGTTTTTGACTGATTAAAAATTTTCACTATGAAATTTCCTTTTCGTGAATTGAATTTACTCCTTTTAGTGCAATGCATGGATTGAAATGTTTGCTTATTATACGTGTACAAGAGTTTCATAGATCCTTTGCATCCTAAAGGTAAAAGTTCAATTCCTTCTTGATGTTTATTTATTATTATTATTTTTTTGTGTATCAATATTTTGATGGAGATTATGAGAATCATAGTTATAATTACCTATATAGTAGATTTTAATTATAAAAATAAAACAAATTTATAGTTTATTTTTTCATTTATAATTATTATTATAATTACATTAGATCTACGTTACCTGTATAGTCTATTAATACTATAATTTATAATAATTTAGTAGATTGATTAATTTTGAAAATTTTAATTAAGGCCATAAAATATGATAAGTGTTATTTATAACGAGATTTGTTTCATAAGAATCAGTTAAGTTTGATTATGAATGATTAATAAATGAAATTGTCTTACGTTAACTAAATTATCAAAATGAATAAAATATAATTATAAATTTATTATATCAGACACTTCAACTGTTAAGATAATTAAAAAAATAATAAATTTCAAATTTAATGAAATGTAACTGATAGTTGAAGGAACATAACATTTATAATATTTTAAAATAGTTTAAAGAGTTAATAGAGAGTATTAAAAATTATATAGTATAACCTTAACACACTATATAAAAAAAACAAGGTAAATAATTTTAACATCTGATAATAATGATTTGGGGAGTGAATTAACATCTAAATATTTAGTAATTGTAGGATGAAACCAGAATTTGTGGTTAATTATGATTGTTGAATTCCTAATTAACTTAACTACCAAATATCTTTTTTTACTCCTTGTTCCATACCCTTTCTATATCCCGTGCTACTTATCATCTTTTATTCAATACATCACTTAAAATTTTAAAATTGAATGTTAATTTTGACATCTTGAATAATTAAATTCGATCAAATTATATTCTAATAAAATTTCAAAATATAAAATTATGTTTTATGGTAAACATAAAAATACAAGAATTTTATATTCTCTAGTATTGCATAACCACACTTGGGAAAGAGGTTTATACATACATACATTAGTTAGTTCTTCTTTGCTTAATAAAGACATGAAATACGAAGTCTCCAACTTGAGATCAGAAGGCCCCATTGTGCTATACATATCGGACTAGTAGGAAATTATGGATGAGCACAAGTAATTGCTTTTGGAAGGTTTTAAGTTGAATAGTTGGAAAAACTGGTGGCAGACACACATCATTGACAATAAATAAAGCAGTAGAAGTTAGAAAGGAAGGATCAAAGTTTTCCTCAATGTCATGCATTTGCTACTTATACACTTTGTCCCCATTTTTCATACTAAATCCAAGAAAGGGGATAGAAATTACCATATGGAGTTCTAAGTCTTCATTTTTCTGTTTGATTTGATAGTTTGATATTGTATTCTCATCTACCTTATTTTTATAAAATATAAGATTAATATTCCTCTACCTTATCTCTTTTTATAATCAAACACTTTATTATTTTTTAATATTAAAAACATTAATTTCTCTAGAAAAACTTACAAAGATTAATTCCCAATAAATGTTCAATCTTGTAGTATAATCGAATTTTTGCAATTACGTCAACGTAACTTTAATTTTTACTAAATATTGTTTAGTCAAAATTTATATTACGAAAATTACTTTATTTAAAATAACGTAAGATGATCTGGACATTTGATTTTATTACTTTGAGATTCCGCCAACATATCGACTATTGTAATATCAAAATTTTTATTCTGCAAAAAGTATACTTGGTAAGCAAAGTATAATTTTTCGTCTAACCCTTATAAGTGAATGTTGTTGTATACTAATAATAAATATAAATTATTAATTTTTTTTACAAAGAAATAATAATAATAATAAGTGGATTGAAACCATTCTATTATTGTAATATATTATGAATGATAAATTTTTATTACGTTTTGTTATAGAACTTTAGATTTTATTGACTATTAAATTTATTAAGAAATAGATTTTAGAAAAAGATATATATTTAAGAAATTTATGACAAAAAGATATATAGACAAGTGCACGTGTGTTTGAAATGGAGATTTCTGTCGCACCTCAAAATGATATGCTTGTAACTTTAGTCCTTACATTCCCCAATTGCCACCTCGCTAGATTTCTTTCTTGCAACCTACAGTTTCGAGCCAGCCATGTGCATCACCACTGTTCACCATTCTCTCATCACTCAAAAACTATCATGAAAGCATAATGGAATTAATATATATGCTGTAATAATTGGATTTATTACATTAAAAGTACAAAGATAGTTCATCTGTAAACTAATATATTGCGTTTTAGTTATTGATTTAAGAAAAAAAAAAATTAAGAAAAGTGAGATAGATGCTGGCAGTGAAGAAAGCTTGGAAGGAAAGCACTTTCAAACCTCTGCCATTACTTGGATTAGAATCAAAGTCAGGATACCCCCAAATGTTACAAACTCCTAAGACCTTCTATAAGAAAGAGAGAGAAAAGGAGAGAGAGCTAACGTTCACGACAAACTTGATGGGTAAAAATTTCAAATGTCATTTTGATTATTAGTGCCATGGACTATACTTCCCACCTCACCCAACTTGGAAAGAACCCTCCCAACCAGAAAAGAAAAAAGAACATACTCCTTTCTCTTATCTGGAAAAGAAGCCTGGCTAAACATGATCTGAAGACATTAACATTTTCCTCCTAGTTGAAACAAGTTTGGGGATCAAACCTTTGTTTCAGGACAGACATGGCAAAGAGATCAGATTTTGCACAGAAGCTGTTAGATGATCTACGACTGCGAAAGGAACGGCTAGCTGCATCTCAGAGCTCAAACAGGACAAACCCCAAGGTTGCAGGTAAGCATTTGTTTAAAACTCTGCATTAAACACAGCCAGCTTAGAAACTGTTAAAAGAAATGGAGGGGACGGCTACCAGTTTCTTGTTGAAGTTATCAGCGTTTTAACTCAGACTGGACCTTTTTTTAGATTATAATTCTTACTCAACAAATTCAAGTAATTACAAAAGCAAAAGCATCAGCTGTTTTTTTTACAGAAGCAACTCTTTTACATACTTTTATAAGGTCACATTATAGACATGTAAGGAAATCATGTACAAGCACTAACGTATATTGTAAAAGCAAGCATGAATGAACCAAAAAATATTACTTTCGCGTCATCTCATTTTCATTCAAAGATGCCATGATCAGAAGTATGATACGAAAGTCTTACGATCGGTTACGTAAATCTAAAATACAAATAAATCAGATAAAGATCTATAGAACACATGTATCTAAATGAAAAATCATAGATTTAGGAATACGTGTTTCCAATTCTGTAGAGTTGAGGCTAGTTCTTTATCTCCTCCACTTTTCAGAATGACAATTATCAATAGAACAAGTTATATTTATAGCAGTCAAGGGAAGGACTTAACTCTAGGTTAAATCTCAAATAAGATCTTTCCTTTAATGAGGTACATACAAGTCTATACTAAGTTGTTGGTACATATCTAATATAATAAAATGTCTGTGTAGACCTTAATAAATTTAGACCATAAATTAGCTTTAGTCTCATTAGTTTTCTGCTCTTAATAACAATTTCTCACTTAAATGGTAGCCCACAAAATCTTACATAGCATGCTTACAAGTTACAATTTAGGAACACAAAATATTATAGACCAGGCAAAAACTAGTTTCACTCAAATTAAAATGCTCTAGTGACTGTTTGCTAGAAATATCACCCTATTTAGATTGTCGCTCATCTGGTTGTTGCGCATTTCCCATCCAGTTTCTCAACAATTCCTATTTTCATTTCAATGCACGTCTTAATATAATAAAAACATATCTTCTTTTGGTTGATCTATCACCAACCCCACCTTATATTCTGAAAATTATAAACAATTTGAATTGGGTATTTGGAATTTCTGCATCACATATTTGGTATGAATCCAGAATCCAATAAAACACAAGTTCAGCTATCTAGCAACATGGGTCTTTCAAGCTCATGAACAATTTTTATATTTATACTCATTTGTATTTGCTCGTCATGTGCTCTACAGATGCATATACATACTCCAAGAGGACTTACAAAGGATTGAAGGAAATAAAAACACCTGATATGGTAAGTTTTCAGGGTCTATCTATCATACACTAAAATAACAGTTAGATTGGAGTACACAAAATTTATTAAATTAAAATAGTTCATTTGCTGCAGACTGCTAATCAAAATGGGAAAACTAAAACCAACTTCAGTGGAGGTAATAACAATGCAGAAGTGTCAAATCAGCTGATTCCTTTTGAGCAAGGCCAGAGTTCAAACAAGTTTAGAGATCTTTCAATGGCTCTGGCATTTGCCTTCGAGAATGAAGCAAAACTCACAAGAATAGCATCCTCAGGCACTAATTCAATGTTAAGTTTCCTCCATCAGTTTGGTAGGAGATCAATGGACTACGGAAATATGGATAGTAGTATAGATAGGTATCAGCTTTCAAACAGCAGCTTCCCAGCAATGTCTTATCTGCAGCTAAGAGAAATATCGAAGGGGGCACAAAAATTATATCAGATCTTGAGAGCCTGCTCTGGTGGTCTTAACTTTGATAGGTATTCAATAGAAATTGGAAAGGAACTGTTGAAAGGTGCCATGGATTTGGAAGATTCTTTACGGATGCTTGTAAGCCTGCAAGAAGCATCAGACTACTTGACCAGCCCACAGAGAAAGAGTAGGATCACAGTGCTTGAGAATGATGAAGATGATGATACTAACACAGCTAAGATAGCTGAACAAAAGAAAATGGATAGACCAAGATTTTCCTTTGACAAGCTCTCAAAAAAATATCATGATGTCCAAGAAGTTGCAAGGACTGATCTCAAGGCAAGGCTAGCAGCTCTTACTCTCCCAAACTCAAATTCAAGTTCTCACAAGCGATCAATTAGTTATGGCCCAAATGTAAAAGTTCTTGCCACGTTCTCGGAAAGAACCAACAGTGCATGTTCGCCATTATCAAAAGCAGAGAAACCAAGAATTCCAAATGTGATTGCAAAACTTATGGGTCTGGATGAACTTCCTGAAAATGTAGATTCAAAGCACAACAAACAGAAAGACTCTACTTCCAAGCCGAAAATGGAAGGGATAGATTCAAAAAGAACTGCAAAGTCAAGCATCAAGAAGACTGAACAGAAGACGGAAGATATAGAGCATATAGCATTTTCAACAGTTAAACAGAAGGCAATACAAGCCAGCAAGACTTCAGCAAGTCGAGAAGGCAGTATGCTGCACACAGGAAACAACCTGCCTCCTAGAAATGTCACTACTGAGGTGGCAATCCATAATGAAGCACTAGGTTGGAAGGACTTTGAACATATGAAGCAAGTGACAGGTTCGCCACAAAAGTCCATCAGAATAGAGAGGCAAGACGGCACCATGATAAATGTGAATGATGACACTGGAAACCAAAAAGATCTTCATGGAAAAGAAAGCAAACATGATACTACAAAGCACAGGGAGAAAAGAGGCATAGAAAAAGCTGAAGCCAAGGAACAGTTATTTAATAATGAGACACACTCGATAGCACCACAGAGGCGTAAAAGACAAACATCTCAAGAAGAATCAGAGTACGATAAAGACACCTTTCAGATAGAAAACAGATACAAAAACAAGCTCATGATTACAAACCAAGGTAAAATTCAAAACAATCTTGGATCCCAACAATCACTCCTTGTTGAAAGAACTCAGTCTCAACAGACCAATAGACAAGCAGAAGAGAGGAGTCAGACGAGTGTGATACAGAAGTTGCAGGTAAAGAAACAAAAAAGAAGTGATTTAATCGTTCGTTTATCAAAACCCATCCATGATTCAGTTAATGTGAAGAAGAAGCAGCTACATGTGAAGCAAGCTGCTATTAGCAGGAAAAGCTCTGTAGAATTTAGTGATTCACTTAAATCCAAGGGATCTCCTGATGTGAGAAACCAAGAAACTTTTGTCAGGGATGAACAGGCAACCAATTCAAATGTCAAACAGAAAGATTCCACAAAGAAGAACACACACCAATATTCATCTCTGAAAAAAATAGAACCTGGGTTGGCACAAACTGAAACTATGTCATCTATGAAAGAGAAACCTGTTCATATACAAGCTGTGAAGAAGATAAAAGAAAAGGTGCACAAAACTGAGATCCCTCAAAAAATAAATGAGGTGATGACCAGGCGAAATGATGGTTTGGAGAACTTAACCAGGCCGTTGAAATATCAGAATTTGATTTTGCAAGTGAAACAGAGAAGGCAGGAAAAAATTGATGGTTCTGAAGAAGCTGATAAATGGAAAACCAACAGGTTGAAAGAAGCAGAAGTGTGCAACATCAAGTCCCATAAATCAGAAGAAACCATCCAACCTTCAACCATGATAAAACAACTTCGAAGAGGAATGCCTGAAGATCAAACTGTTAACATCCCTAGAGAGGATAAATGCCAAAGCCTCAAAGAACTACCAACTCCAGCTTCAATAGACAGTGTAAGTTATCCTAACTGAATCATAAATGATATTATTTATAAAAAAAAGATAATTCACACAAATAATCATTCTCTATTGAAATTTGTTAATACTTCCAAATAAAGAGCTCAAGTTGTTATTCAAACATTATGCAGTGTCAAAAGGAAATTCTAATACCTACAAATGATCAGAAACTTCAAGATTCATCTTGCAGCAGAGATCAAGAACTCAAATCTCTTAATATTTCATCTGATGCACAAATTGGTGAGTCCAAGATTGCATTTTCTATTCTATTTCTTATCTTTGCAAAGCACAAATTATTGTCTTGTTGGAAGAGTTAAAGATGTAAATAAAGTCAATCATCATATCCCAAATTAATACAACCTCAGGCATCCTCCAACTACAGTAAATTACCTCGTTTTAAATCTGCCAAATAGTTCTGTCTTCCTAAAGGATTGTCATTGAGACATTTGTAGTGAAAATTATCTAAACATTCTACATGCCATGGCAGGGATAGATGGCATGCATAAGTAAATAGAGTCTGAACTTTATCAGAACCTAATACACCCATCCTGGCCTAAAATTACACTGAAATGCATGTTGACAAAACATCAATTTTAAGAAAGTTTGCCAGATAGTAAAGAGGGAAAGAACTCAAAATCATACTTCATTACTTAAAATATTTCAGGAAGTGGGGAAGGCAGCCAAGAAATTCTTCATCTCTCACAGTTGGAGCATCAGACGATTTCTGAATCAGAGAAACCAGAGCCACTAACAGAAAGTGAAGAGCATCTCAAGCAGATCCTGATTACAAGCCAACTATTCCTTAACACCGTAGAGGCACTATTCAAACTGAACATTCCTATAGGCATTCCACGTGCTGGTGAGCATGATTATCATGATAAAGACAGCAAACTCATATTAGCCTGTGGGTATGAAGTTGCGAAACGAAAGGGTAAACGACAAGAGCTAAGTGTTCATCCTTTCATGAAGCTATCCATTACTTTTGTGAAGGTAATATCCTTGGACGACTTGGTTAAGCAATTACATAAAGAGTTTGAGAAGTTGAAACTTTATGGTAGGAATGGTAATCTTGAATCTGTCATTGAAGCCTACCTGCCTAAAATGCTTGACATTGATGTTCATGATATGGAGCCAGATGTGAATTGCATGTGGGACTTGGGTTGGAACAATAAGGTGTTTGCATTCATTGAGAAAGATGATGTTATGAGAGATGTTGAGAGGCATATCTTCAACGCGCTTCTAGATGAGTTAGCCAAGGATCTTTCATGCATATAAGCATTTTTCATTTTATTGAACAAGAACACTGCTGAATCTACTAAGTTTCTATGTTACAGGTTGTACAACCGAGGTAGTTGGGGAGTTTAACTGAGTTTCAATGCTTGATTATTGGCTTCATTGCTTTGTAAAGATTTTGTCATAAAAATATAATTGTTTTTGCTTCTTTTTCCAACACTGCTTCTTTCTTTTGTAAAGTTCTTTCTGATTCAAACAAGTGGAAAAACTGAATTGTACTCCAAAAAAGAAACTAAAGACATCTGCCAATTCCAAACACGATCCTCTACCGTCTGTACAAAATGTAGCAAGTAGACTCATCTGTAGATATGTATTTAAACAACTCTGAACCTCACTCGATATAATCTAATTCCCACATATACCAAAATTATGAGAATTGTGAGACAAAAACGGCCGAAATCATTTCCAATCAATAATTGCCAAAGGCATACCTGTTGACATGTTGTAGAGCCTTAGAATTGGATTCGCAATCATTTAATTGCTCGAAAAAGTTCAAACAGTCTACAGCAGATTCTCAAGAACCAGAAGGCAAAAGATGAATTCCAACCGACGATCAATGACTAATGAGTTGGTGTCCGGCTGCTGAGAGAGGTGGAAACGCAATGAAACCGTAAACAAGAGATTCAAAAATCTCCTCCCTCTCTCTCCCCTCATTGGCAGGCCCTTTTTGGGCCTTCGCGGGTCTTCTAGTCTCCTAAATACCAACAAGTAGACTGAAACTTGGGCCTAATTAGCAGCTCTTTCAAGCGCAAATTGGTCTCGCCCTACCGTGAAAATAAAACTCTCCCCAAATACTAATTTCTAGAGCCTAGTTTTTTGAGGTTGATTTGATGCTAATGTATGGGTAAACACATATAAGTTGAATCAACGTATGTAATACTTTTCAAAGTTTATAATAAGCTCTTTAATATATTTTAAAAAATTGTGAAATATAAATGTTAAGTTAATTTTAGAATATCTAATGAAATAATGAACAATAGAAATAATGCAAAATTTTATTCCAACTCGGGCTACCATGCAATCACTAGACATCTTTTTTTTTTTTGTTGTTGCTTGGGCAGGCAATTATACCCACCTTGTTAAAGTTGGCAAAGCTTTTGTGCTTTTCTGCCCTCAAGTACCAATATTCTAATGTTATGCAATAAGCTCTTTTATCGCGTTTGCCTTTAATATTTGAATATGCTTTACTTTCTCAATTTGTTTTAAGTCAAAAGCTATAAGCTCTTTTTTTGTTCAATGCCAACTCTGGTTATTTCTTAGTAGAGAAGGAAAAGCTCTTTGTATTAGTTCCAATCTTTTCTAATCATCCACTCAATAAAAATATCTTCTAATAATTATAAAGAGTCGTATGTTTTTTTATAATTTTTTAATTAAATTAAATATTATAAATCAATTACGCTTAATTTATATATATTTAAAAATTAATAAATTTTATTTTAATAAATTTTAAATTCAAAATTTACAAGTAAAACGTAAAAATTTTTAATTATTATAGTATCATGTTAAAGTAAAACAAAAGACACTAAGAGAGACACGATCATCAAACTAATACTTCTACTCGTAAGTTCCAGCAAGTTTG